>JH719955.1:384941-590813 GCA_000231845.2 Tetrahymena malaccensis 436
CAAAGCTCAACATCACCTAGTACTGCTTCTGGTTAAAGTACATAGGCATCACAACAATTCAGATTCTAAGTAGCTTCTGATCCAAACAGTGCTCAACAATAAGGTCAAACCACTTCAAAAACTAGCTCATTAGTATTACTTTTAGGAATTTTAAATATTCTAGGAATTGCTTTCCTATTATGATATAAAAAATAATAATAGTAAATATCAAATTGTATACTATAAGTAAATATATAAATATATTAAATATTTTCAATAAAATAATTAAAAACAAGA
Source organism: Tetrahymena malaccensis 436 (assembly GCA_000231845.2). Classification (NCBI taxonomy): domain Eukaryota; phylum Ciliophora; class Oligohymenophorea; order Hymenostomatida; family Tetrahymenidae; genus Tetrahymena; species Tetrahymena malaccensis. The sequence continues at coordinate 385,218 of JH719955.1, forward strand.
ATTTTTCTTATAAAAATTTTGTATTTTTATTATTAAAACAAATTATTGAGTATAAAAGTGAATAATATAAATATGAATAAATACTTATTTGATAGTGATGAATGAAACAATTTTGAGAAATCAATAATGAAATTAATTTGTGATCAATAGTTTTATAAATAAATAGGTATCTAAAAAAATTAGAAAATGAGAATGAATAAAAACTAATTTTGTTTACCGAAGTTTAACTAAATAAAACTTTTTAAAGAAAGAAAGTTATTTTATTAGAAATAGTAAATGAAAAATGATGAATATTATAAATTTAGAAAAGTAATTGTTTAATTAGCTTTTAGGTGCTAAATAAACACTTTTGTGAATTAAAATGTTTTAAATAGTAAAAAAACAAATCAGAAAAATAAAAATAAAAATAATTTATTTGAAAGAGATAATTCTTTAAATTAACAATTTAATTTGAAATTTAATGAAAATGTTAAAATAATTTAGTTTCGAAGGATAAGACAATTGTTGTTGTATACTAACTTCAATTCTAATTTTATTTTTGAAGATTTATATAGTTTAAAGCAGAAAATATTATTGATAATTAAAATCAGAAAAAGTAAATTTAAAATAAACATAATTTTTTTCAAAAGAAATATTTATTTTATTTGATAATTTGATTTGAAATTAAATAGAAATATTATTATAATTTAGTTAAGAAGGATAAGGTAAGGGTTGGTTCATATAGAAAACATTATTGATAATTTTTTAAAAATAAATTAAATTTAGATAAAATACATTTTTTTTAAAAGAAATAATTATTTTATTTGATAATTTGATTTGAAAATAAATAGAAATATTAATATAATTTAGTTAAGAAGGATAAGACAAGTGTTGGTTGATATAAACTTCAATTCTAAATATCAAATTTGAAGATTTCATACAGTTAATTGCTTAATATATTATTGAATTATTTAAATATATATAGTATTTTTAATATAAAGTCAAAGATATTAGGTTATTTTTTCATTCATTAAAAACAAGGTATTTAAATATACTTATTTATTTATTTATTTTAGATAAAAAGTAAGTTTGTTTTTTCTTTATTTGTTGTTTGTTTATTTGTCCAAAACGTAGGTATTGAGATTTTGAAGAGCAAAAATTGTTATTATAATTAACTATATTTTTGAACTATGATTAATATTTTTTATCAAAGGTTTTTTTTTTTTTGCTTAAATTGATTAGTGACATTTTAGTGGGTTTATAATTTGTATAAATTTAAATAAAATCCTAAATTAAGATTAAAATTTTTCAAGAACAAAGGGCTACATCCAAGAAACTATTCCATTCCATTGGATTATTTCTCTAAAGTTCCATAGCAAGAGATTTAATTTTATGAACAATATGCCCAAGAGAAACACTTTTACCATTAGAATTAATTTGTGGAATATGAGCTTCTTCTTCAGATAATTGGTCAATATTTAAAATAATTCTCTCTAAAGTGTTGTAATAGCTGTAGCTCTTTTTCTTAAATTCTTTCCATTCAGCAAATTCTTATTCTAAATTCTTATAAGTCTAATTTAATTTGTTTTTTTCATCAAACATTTAAGGCAAAAAATAGCTACATATATTTTTATCTTCTCTGTCTAACAATTTTAAGATTAAAAGGCATGGTATAGTTAAAAAGATATCTGCATCACGACAATCAACAGATTCTTAAAACTCTTTATATTTATTAGCAGTTGTTTCTATAATATGTGAAAAGTGAATCAAATAATTGCATTTCTTTCCATCTAAAAAATAATTTTTTCCTTTTTTATAAAATTTAAATAAATTAAAAAATTGAAGAATTATTTAACACAAATTATTGATATTAATTACACCATTTCATTATCAAAAAAAAATAGAAAAACAAATCTTTGAAAATCAAATATTTGTTCAATTTATATACAAATTTTAATTTATTTGATTACCTTTTTCCCAGGAACTCTCATATGTATTTAATGCTTAAACTAGATCATGATTATTTTTTAACTGTGGATCAACCATTTCAATATTTTATTCATATTTTCTAAATAAGGCGCGTAAATTTTAAAAGTTATTTTTTATTTCTTCAGCCAGCACACGGACTGCTCTAGATTACTCATTTGTAACTTTACGAAGAATACCTTCTGCTTATATAAGAATTTCAATATCTAAGTCATCTCTGCCTTTGCCTTCCATATTAGCAACTGCATTCATTTGGGCAATATATTTACAGAGTGTTTTTCTAAGATTTGTATACTCTTAAGATTAGCTAGAAATAAATATTCTACCTTTTATTTTTTCTCTAATTTCAAAAGAAGTTAATTCTTTTTCTATTTCTATTGCACATTGGACATATCTTCTCGCTTCTGTTTCAATAACCATCAGCTCCATTACATATAACTAAATAGATAATTTTTAAAAATTTTAAATTAATAAACATGAAAAAGCAATCTGTTAATTAATAAAATGCCCTAATTTTTTTATTGAAGATACTATTGTTGAATTTTTATTTGGATTCTCTTTTAGGGCATTTTTATTTTTAAGTATAACTTGAAACAAGATGAAAATTGATGAAAACTAAATAATTTTTACCTATTCAAATTTAGCCCAGCAAATGTCAAATTTTTCAAGGCTTGATGCTATTTCTTTTTTGATAGCATATGAAGACATATTAAGATTTTCTTAACAAGTTCTTGTATATGCATTCCTCATAATATGAGACATTTTAAAGAAGCTATTTAGCAAGTTCTATCCTGATTCTAAAACTTCTTATGAGAATATGTATTTTTCACCGTTAACATAGAGATAAGGAAATCCTTTTGTAATAGATTTTAATTGCATAAGTATTTTTTTTATATAGAAAATTAGTTCAATTTAATTTGATAAATAGTATTTTTTTTAAAAAAATCTTAATTTTTGCTTCTTGATCGTATTAAATTTAGATACATAAAACGGCAAATAATAAGCCTTTTTAATCGGATATATAGAAAAAAAGCAAATTAAATAAAAAAAAACTATTAAAATATACCTTCTTATGCACTATCTAATATCTCTGTCAAATAGCAAAGCTCACCGTTTTTATAAAGGATTTTATAAGCCTTGGAGAATTTTTCTCTGTACGCTCTACAAGCAGTTTGACATGAAAATTACTTTTTAAATTACAAAATTTAATTAATTTATTATTAATTAAATAAAATATTATTTCAAATTTTTCATTTATTTAATTATTTTCTTCTAGCCTTTAAGTGTTCCTTTATGTATTTCTGAGCTTAAAAACTTTTAATGATCAAATAATCTTTTGTTATTTTAAGCGAAATTGTTCTAAGTATTTCGATTTGAAAAGAAAATTTTGTGATTAGCAAGATGCTAAAATTAAAAATTCATGATAATTTTCTTTTTTGAAGTTTTTAATTCCCGCAAGTTTAAATTTAATTCTAAATGGAACAATTAAATTCTTTCATTAGATTAAATTATAATCTAAAACTTGCATTAAATTACTTTGGCTTATTAAGATGGAAAAGTAAATTAAAACAATCTACAAATCACTTTATAATATTATTAAACTAATAATTGATATTCGTTTTAATCTGTGATGATCTTGCAGATTGAGAATGCATATTTAAAATAAATGAATCATATTTTTGTTATCTCTGATAATTCATGAAAGTACTCTCATTCAATTAAATAAATGTTTGTGTACATATAATGAGTGAATTAATTATCACAGAGATTTTTATCTTTTAATATTTTGAATGTAGAAATAGACTAATAACAGGCACTATTAATAAAGACTGAAGAAAGTAATTAAGATAAGTGAAAGGAAAATATAAGGAGAAATGAATAATCCTACCTTAATGAGTTTTTCAATAATATTCAAGTATTTTCTGAAGATTTTTTGACCCTCTGGTGAATCCAAATCAAATTTCTAATAATCTTTCTATATAAGCTTAGATGATACAACTATTGCCTACTCTAAGAGCAAAAAATCATAGCTTCTTTTGAATTCTTCAAGGTCGGTTAATGGACGAGGAGGAGCAGTGGAAACACGAATAAACTATCTTTCATCCATAATTTCGCTCATTTCGGATATGTCATCTCCTTTAATATTAAAATCTATATTAAATAAATTGCAATTAGTAAAATTTTAGGAGAGAATTATGCCATATAATTGTTCAGCATTTCAAAATTCATTTTAAACATACATACAAACAAACTTACTAACTACTTTTAATTATATTCTCCTTATGATAAATACAAATAATATATATATTTTTTGTATTATTTTTAATTTTTTGCAAAGTAATCTAAATTACCTTCTTAAGATTCATTGTTGCTCCTTTCCTAGTAGTCTTCAATTTCCTGCTAAAAATCTAAAATTTATGAAAATAGGGTATTTCTTAACTATGCTATTTTGAGATAAATTTAATGTAATTTACCTCTGGCGTATTAGTTTTATATGTTTGAAAGACTGCCATTCCCATTTGAAAATGTTAAACTGCTACTATTTTGGTAATTGAAATTTATCTAGTTAAAATCATCTGAGTTTTACTAGAGAAAATAAGTATGATCTCTCATAGTATTTTCGTTTAAGGAAGAATAAACATTATTATTGAGGTTGTTTGATGCTAATGTTGAAAAGCTCATTTATGTGTTTTATATTCCGCTGACTTATCTTATTTAAACTTTAATTACTCTCTTTCTTCTTTTTAATAAGGATTACTTGCTTGCTATTTTACTATATTGATTTATTTACTTTTTTTGTTAATTTATTTTCTTTTTTATTATTATTTGAGAGAGTGGTTGATTAATTGATTGATTGACTGACTGATTGATTAATTGATCGTATATTTGATTTGATTGATTCGTTTGTAAATTATTTACCTCTAAGTTTGTTTGGTTATCCACAGCTAGCTATTGATATTATTTAATAACAAATAATAATTGCAGTATTTAATCATATCAATCAATCTTCTATCTTTTTAAAGAGAGATTGAATTAAGGCTCATAATTTAATTGCAAGTCATAGATAAATAGATAGATAAATCAACCAATCTTTGATTTTAAAGGCTGAATGGAAATTTAAGATTTTATGAGAGTATCAATGAATTTAATTTAAAAATTGAAAAAACCAATGATTTTTTGATTTTTGTATCATCAATAATTCTGCTAATATAAATAATTAAACTAAGATAATAGATACATATTTTCAATTAATTTTCATTTCATGTGGATTGAAAGATAGGATAAGCCTTTTTTTTATTTTTTTAACTCTAATCATGTTATTGGCTATCCATACCCTAATTACATGAAATTTTAAATTAATTAAATTTTCTGTCCTATTCGTATGCAAATTTTAAATTTTAAAATGAACTTTTAAAAGTTAATCACAGATAGAATTTGTAGACTATTAGGTATTTATTTATTTTATTACTTCTCTTGATGAAGTAATACAAATTTTTGGTATTTTCAATTTATTTATTTATGGAGATATTATGTTGATTAAATTATTTCTAATAAATATTTCTAAAAGAATTCTATGAATTGGTGATATTTTTTAATTTTACCAAATTTTGAAAAATAATATTTTGATCAAAATAAGAAAAAGAAAATTTAGATTTATTTTTTCTTCATTATTTTAGAGAATATAAGTATTTGATTGTAATTTAATTAATTTTTTTTGTCTTCATAAAATTCTTTTTGCTTTTCAGTGAATGTTAAGGAGTAAGTAAAGGTTAAATTTATACATAAATTGATTAATTTATTATCTATTTCAAATTATTTATTTGCATCCATTCAAATCACTTATTCGTTTTTAAGCAAAAAATAAACATTTAAATTTATATTTTCACATAAATTATTTTATTAAATTTATATTTATTTTTTCTTTCGAACATTTTATTAATTATCATAATGAGTGTGCCAATAATGTAAATATTTTTTTACTTTTATAATTAATTTTTTTAATTATTTTTTACCTCAATTGAGTTCCTTTATCGGATGTAAATTAAGATACAAAGTAAAGATTCCTAAGCAAATTTATAAATTTTCAAAAATTTGAATTAAATTACATTTAATATTTACTCATAGAACATAATATAATACTTCCATATTCTAAATTTGATAAAGTAAGATTATTAATATCTATTCTATGTATCTTTAATTTGCATACAATTTAGTTAAATTAAACATCTAAAAAAAAACAAATGAATATATTGCATATTTAATAGAGCATGATATTCCTATAGTTATAAAAGAAATAACAAAAGTTCTTCTTTTAAAAATTATTTAATTGTTAATTTTAAGATTACATTTAATCTAATTTGTAAATAAAACAGATTAAAACAACCAAACTACTAACTAGCTAACAAACTAAATTATTTATCAATATCATACATGTTTTTTATTAAAAGTATATTTAATTAAAATTACAGATTTTAATTATTAATTTTCTTCTTTCTATTCAGTAAAAACAACTAGATTGTACATGCTTTATAATTTTAATTTATTAAATTTTGAAATAGCTTTAAATTAACTTTTTTCTAGATACTTATTGCTATGCTTTACATAAAAATGAAATTTTATTCAGATTTAAAAAATCTTTTTGATTAACACTTTCTTTAACATAAAAAGGAAATTTTACTAAAATGTTAAAAAATTCACTTGAAACTCTCAGCTCAAACTTTAAAATAAAATATTTTTTTGCTAAGATTTAAGTAAAACTTAATTTAAAATAAGGTTAAAAGCTTAAGTAGATATAGAATTTAACTTATAAAAATAGATAGAATATTTTGAATTAGTAGGAGGGTAGGTAAAGATTTAATTGTAAGCTTCATTTGTTAATATAATTGTTAATTTTTTTATTTTAATGTTCTCTTGCTGAAAAGAAACGAACATTATCTTCTGCTTTCAAAGATGGGTTATTTTAAATTAAATTAAAATCTAATTTAGGGATTCCTTTCGAATTAAATGGAACTTAAGTGTTTCGTGTTGAATTCGAGCTATTAATTATAAACTCTTTTGAATTTTGTTAGCTCAAGTTACTGTTTTTTGAACTAATAAAATCAAATTATTACAAAAAGTGGTGAGTTTGCTTTGGAGAAATGTTCATATCATTTTTTAAACTCTTGTATTAAGTGTTTTAGCTCGATAATTATTTTACAAATTTATTACTTGGATTGCTTGTTTAAATATTTTTTTAATTTGCCTAAAGTTTTAGTAAGGAAGTAGTTGAACTTACTTTATTTTCTAAATTATTATTGTTATTGTTGTTGTTGTTATTTTAGCTACCATTAATGCTGTTGATATTGTTGTTATTGCTTATATGGCTTGAGCCACTGATTTATGAGGTACTTAACTTAGTTATTTAATTTTATTAAATAGTTTATGGTGTTGTTAGACATCTATGAGACTATGAGCCGTTCTTTTCTTCGAATGACTTATGTTCATTAATAGTTTTAAGATCTAAATCTGTAAAAATTCTATTTCCTTTTTATACACCACTATTTTGGCTATTTTAAAGCTATTACACAGTATAATTTATTTGTTTTTAAGAAGATGTTAAAGATTACTATGAGCTTTAGCTTAATTATATGTTATTTGCTTTATTGTTTGAAATAGCTTTTAAAAGTTGCTGTTACTGAGTGGTTAGCTATAATTGCTATTATTATAAGTGCTATTAAAATTACTAAGATTGAGTTTGGTTGCTATTGCTTACTGGTTATTAATTTTAAATTAAATATGGCTGCTACTGAGCTTAGACTTGTTGCTGCTGTTAATTTTACTGACTACCTTTTCCTTAGAAAATTGTTTTTATAGGATTACTTGCAGATTATCTTGGAGATCCGTTTGCTTTTTAAAAATTAACAACTAAGTTAAAATATTAAAAAAATAATAACTTATTTACATAAACTATAATTTCTCAGTATGGAGAACTGATTAATGTTATTTTAGGAGAGATTTTCTTTTTGTTTGCTCTGTAATTTTTTTGAGTCTTCTAATAAGTTGTTTTACTGAGAACTTTTCTTAACAGAGCTCTAAGTATCTTTATTAGATTAAACTTTTTAAATATTATTCTACTGGTTCAACTGATTTCCGAAAGTAGTATTTATTGTCTCTAGGTCTAAAGCTAAAGCTTACTATTTATTGTTTTGAGAAAAAATTTAATTACTTTAGAAAAATCCATTAAAGAAGAATTTGATTAATACTTTTTTAGTAGAAGTTGTTTGGTTCTTCGATTATTTGCTATTATTTAGTAATGGAGAGATATCGTTTTCTTATGAGGCAGCGGTGTGATGGGATTTAGGTCTTTTAAGAATATTTTCAGAGTTATCTTTTGATGATTAAGCATTCTCAGAATTATTAGATGAGATGTTGTTAGAAAAATTATTAACTTAGACATTCTATGGAGATCTCTTTCTAATTTTGCCTTATTTTTAAGGAGATCTGCTATTATTTGTAAAGCTATTAAAGGACAAAGATCCTTTGCTTTATAAATCTTAAATTTTATTATTTGTATATTTATGAGCTAAGTATGGCTTTGAAAAGTTAGGCATTTCATTATTATTTGCTTTGATAATATTCATAGTTTCTTGAAGTTCAGAGCATTCAAGTATTTCAGTTGTATTTTTTGATAATGTTGTATCTTTGTATGACACCTAAAGCTCATCATGTGCATCATTGTTATGAGAAATTTAGGAAAGAATAGATGCTTCCTCTTCCTTTTTTATATTGATTTATTAAAATATACATTAGACTTATTTCATAAATAAAATTTACTATTAATTCCAAAGAAGAGTTATAGTGCTTGTGATAACTATTAATTAAATGAGTAATGTATGGAGAGTAACAAGTAACAGCTTAGCAAACTATTTCTATTGACTTTAAATGGTATATTTCACTTTGCTTATATGCATCTTATTTATAAAGATCGTACTACTGTGTTTTTGAGTTTGTAAAACTTTTTTGTTTGTCTAGTTCTATAAACCTGATTTCAGTTGCAATTGTGAAGAAGCATATTGACAGCAGTAGCATCTATGAAAAAAAACAAAAAATTGAAATGTCAAAATAAACTTGTTTAAATAAAGAAATTACTTTTTCAATTAATTATTTTTTGGAAAGTTCAAATAAGATATCTTCAAAGAGAATGAATTCATCATATGAAATACATGTCATATGCATGATAGATCCGATGTTAAATTGCTCGATCCATTCTTAACTTTTTTAAACTCCTACTATATTTCTATTATCATCTTCAGTATTTTTAGTTGGAACATTCAATTCTTATCTCATATTTTTTTCATTGTTGTCTGGGTTATTCTTCCAAAAATATATTGACTGTCTTGCTTTCTTCAATTAGCTGCTGCACTCGTCACCAATATTTGTTTCAAATACTACTTTTTACTCAAAAGTTTTCAAAAAATTACAAGCTTGTTGTATAATAATCTTATTGAAAAGCACTTCTTCTTTAACAGCGCTTTTTTTAGCTCCTAAATAACTATCCGCTTCAGTGTTAGAGTTTCCTAGATTAATTTAGTCATCATTGTCTTATTCTCCACTTAAATCAAATACTTTATTAGATGAAGCTAAATTAAATTTATTCTTGCTTTACATCCCTTTTGGAGTTGGTAAATTTTTTTAAGAATTGCTAGCTCTATTGTCTGCTTTAGAAATATTAGATTGAGTGGTAGCATTTAAAATGCCGCCTTGCTTTTAAGCAGTTATTATCGAAGTAGCAGTTTGCTCACATTAATTTAATTTATCTTAACTTATACAAAGTAGTTAATTATAGATATCTTCTAAAACAGATATTGCTTTCTTAGCGGTTTAAATAGCTTGCTGATGTCTAATTAATTAAAATTTATTTAAAATTAAGTTAACGAATTAAAACAAACCAATAAAATTCTCTTAAAATTAACTTTTAATTATTAGTATCACTGATAATAATATGCACCTTAAATTATTAATTTTAACACCCATATATATTGAAAAGATTCAATATTTAAAATAAATTGTTAATTTTTATCAAGCTAGTTATTTAGTGCATATTTATATACTTTAATGTATTTATTTAGTGTATTCAATAGAATTAATTTATCTGAATTATTTATAATAAATTGTGTAGAATTAATTATCTCTGTTATTTGAATCTAAAATTTTTATTTTTAAAATAGTTTTATTAATGTAAAAAATTACAGAACAAGCTGAGACAATATAGCACATTATTATAAATAGCATCTCACTAAGAAGGTTTAACGTTTTATTTTGTAAGCAACCTTCTCAAGCACAATTTAGTTTTCAAAATTTTCATATTCAGGCCAAAAATCATTTTTCAAGCTTGTTTCTAGATTGTAAATAACGCCATCAATATATTTGTTACACTTATCGAGCTTCCAAAGCCTAATTTAATATATAAATTGCTATAAAAACACGATTTTTATTACATTTTTGAAGGATAGGAAATGCTTTTTAAGCTTTATTAAATTAACTTATTTGAAATTATCTTTTTAACTATAATTCTGTTGAAAATTAAATCAAAGCCTTCTTAAGTTAACAAAAACACATTTTTACCCCTAATAAGAGCATGCTCTGTTATAAAGCACTGTAATGATTAAATTTCTGTCAATTTGCTTGCCTCTATTTGCTGCGAACTGTTTATGTTGAAAATATAGTTTAATTTAATATGCATTTCATAATTATTGATGTTTTTCTGATATTTATTAATTATCTTAATTACTTCTATTATCTCTTCAGCTTGCTCAAGAAAGTAGTTGGATTCTTAAAAAAGGTTTCTCTCTACCAGATTTATCGACTCATCACACAATTATTTGATCTTATCGAACATTTGCTCTATATTTTATAATAATTTATATGATACTTTTAGGTTTTGCTTTGTCTCTTAGATTGAAATTTTGTGACACATCAATTAAAAGATTTGAATATATATGAAAATTATTTTTTTACCTTTATTTTAAATAAATTTATGGAGCTTCATCTATTTTACTTGGTCTTTTGCTTAAACTTCTATATTTTATTCACTACTTATAGCCAATTCTATTTCTTCCTTGCTTTCTTGCTGATGAATGACCTAGTCTTTCATCGCTATAGGGACTTCTTGTTTGTCTATTTAAGTTAATTTCAATTATTGCTTTTTTTACATTTACAAATAGAGAATTGCTTAATTTTTAATGATATTATTTGTTTAAAATCTCTAAAAATACAATTCAAACTTTTTAAAATTAAATAAATAATCTCTATTATTTCAAGATAGTGCATGAATTCCATTCATTTGCTTTTAATTAGTTAGCTAGCAATAAAATAGTAAAAATTAAAGTATAAATGATTTTTAAAGGCCACATGACAGACTATTTTTTCGTTCTTTTAAATTATAAACCATTTTTTAATGAATAGATTAATTGTAGACATTTATTTTTGGAAATTTACATCAAAAATATTAATTTACATAATATACAAACTATCTTATTTACAAAACTGTTTAAATGTCTACCTTATTTAAAAGGAGAAATTTTAGCATTTTATATAAAATCAATAGCTAAATCTTTAATTACTTTCTTGATTTTTTAGTTTAATTTTAAATTTAAAGAAATAAATTGTTAAAATATTTACAACAGCTTGCTAAAATTTTCAAAAATTATGATTTAAAATTTATAAATGGGATCAGATAAAAAGGAAATTCTAATAATTTTAATAAGTTAATTAAATTTTTTTATTAGAAATCACAAAGACAAGCACCAAAGGAAATAAATTTTTCAGTCAAATATGTTACTAGAAATTGAGGAAATAATTCTTTAATCAATACTACTTAAATGAGTTTTGGTTTAACTTCTAACCAAAAACTTTTCAAAATATTGTTGGCTAAGATCATCTGACAAGAATATAGCAAATTATTCTTCAAAGTAGCTCATATGTTTACCTGCTATAAATAATTAATTTGTTAATAAATTTTAATCATGAACTTAATTAAAACATACCTTATTAACTTGCACCTGATTTAATTTAATCCATACCTAGTTCTAAGAATTTCGAAGTACAGCCTACTTATTTTATAGCTGCTAGCTACTCCTAGCTTAAAAGAATCATTATTGCCTTTTTGAGAAACAAAATATCTTAATAAAACTAGTATATATCTAAGTCTCTTTCTATTTAACACTAGATTTTCTATTTGCACTACTAAGTATTTATTTAAGTATTATCATTTCTTCTTTTGCAAAACCTTTTTAATAAAATGATTAAATTAAAAATACATAAAAAATATTTACTTTTGCCCAAAGATAATTTTTTAAATTAAGTTTGATATTTTACTGTCTTTAATCAGATTTAATTTTTATTCATATTTATGATACATTTACTGTTTACATTCTTTTAAATTATTTAAATTTGACTGAATTTCTTTAATAGGACTACTCTCCTTTTAAACAGTGGTGTTATTTATATATTAAATTTTGCTTAAATTTATTGAATCCTCTGATTATTAATTATTTTCAGATTGAGTTTTATTTATTTTATATGAATAAAAACTCTAAACTTATAAGTTTAATTGATGTTTTGGCTTCTAAAAGACAGATATTTGATTTTAACTTTTTTTTTTTTATTTCTTAACATCTTCTGAAAATTTTCTTTTATGGTTGAATGTCTGTAAAATATTCTCTCTACTTTAAAATGTGCAAGTCTCTTTTAAAGTTTCTTTTTAGCTTGTAATGCTTAATTCATTCGAATCTTTACTTTAAACTTTTGTTAAGGTTTCCATCAATTTAAATGGTTTAGAGTAATTAGAAACAGTCAAGCAAATAGATTTCCCTGCTTGAAATTCATTTTCTTAGATATTGTTCCTCTCCTCTGAAACATCTGTTAGAATTAAACCTTTCTAATTGTTATTGTTGTTATCTATTACACTTCTATATTTAAGTAAATTATTCAATTCTAATATTTTCAAATAAGATTCTTAGTAAATATTTTGCAGTAAAATTATAAAAAAGCCTTGGTTTATTGAATCAAGAGAGAATTTTCTAACAAAAAAACCTAAAAACATCAAAACAGAAAACACACCATTTGCTAGAGCTATCATAGAAGGAATAGTAGGGTATTGAATACTAACTTCTTAATAAAGCTAATCAACCATTATAGTAGACGATACAAAGCAGGATGTACTGGTAAGAACTGAAGCGGATTACCTATCAAGAGTTTAGTATTCTATTTCGTAAGAAAGTGGTGAATGATCTATAGTTTCAGACTAAACAAGAAGTCCTTGCTTGATGGATGTAGCTTGCTTTTGAACTTTCAATGTAGTTATTATGTATTGATTTGAAATTGAATAAATCTAAGAAAATTTATAAGATTATTCAAATTTCTAAGTTTTAATGTTGTGTTGAGAAGTTTTAATCTGTATTTTTAATGAAGAACTAAAATAATTTAACAGGTTGTCTATATCTTATTGGCTAGCACAATTATCCGGAATACTCGTTTTTTGAAAATCTATATCTTAGCAGCCGTAAGCAAATATTTGTACTTAAGCTAAATTATTTTTGCTATCATCTCTAGACAAAGTGTAGTTAGAAACATTTGAATAATCTAAGCAATAAAATCAATCTAAACCTGGATTAGTGCATTTTATTATGTTAATTGGAACTCTTTGGTAATTATCTTTATCCATATATGCTAGATATGCCAAATAAACTATATATGTCTTATTTTATTTATTTTATAACACATCTACTCCAATGTTAAACCCTGATTCATATCTAAAAGAAATGAGATCGTTAGTAAGTTCAATATCAATAAAATTGGTGTTAGTAAAATTTTAAGATCTATAGCTAGGTTCTATTTAATTGTTAAAATATTATGTTAAGAGGTAGGCCAAATAAGTTATGGTTGCTGCTGAGATAAAAAAAGATAAAAGAAATCCTGATAAAGTTCCTTTTTTTATCTATTAACCACCTAAATTAAAAAAGAATTAAGATGAAAACAAATCAAACTTTTAAAATGTCATTTTTATATTTATTGTTTTAATTAATATTAAATATTTCTTTCTTTTCTTTTATTTTTACTTTATTAAGGGTTTTTTTTATTTTTAATAAACTTCTACTTTTTAATATAAGATTCTGATTAATTAATAAATGTTAAGTTTATTTCTCCTAATATTAATTTTTAAAGGCATGCATATCAATCACCACCACTCTTATCTTGAGTTATTCAGCCAATAGTTTGAAGGAAATTCATCATTATTATGAGAACTTCATTTGAATAATTCAAAAAATAGATGTATAAAAATGTTAAAATAAACATATCATAATGTAATGATTAGATTTATTTTATGATTTTAAGTTTTTAAAAGTAATATATTTAGAAAGAAAGAAAGAAAGATTTAAGAATTAAATGTTTTTAAAAAAATAAATAGTTTTATAAATTAAAAGCGATTCCAAATCAAATCAATCAACATAAATTAAAGTAAGAAGAAAATAAATTATTTTTTTGAAATTAAAATAAAAATTTCTGAAAAATATTTAAAATAATGTTTGAAAGTTTGAAGTAAATTTTATGAAAAAGAAATTTATTTATATTACTTAGTAAAAAAGAAAACACTAATGCTTATGTAAAATAATGAAATTAGTATTTTTAATATAAATATTACTTACTTACATATATATTTCTTTTTTAAGTATATTTTATAAATCAATTAATTAATTAGTTAATTGTTAGATAGTAAATTAGCTATTTTTAATTATCAGCAATCATTTGTTTGATTTTATAATTTTTAATAAGAGAATATTTGTTACAGTAGTCATATAAAAATTTGAATTTTGTTTATTTGTTTGTTATTTATTTATTTATTTTTTTATTAAATCTATTAATTAGTAAAAAATCAATCATTCTTTAATCATCAATGAGGGATTATTTCAGAAACATACCATAAATCTCCATTTATGATTTACTGTAAAAATTGTTCTTGCTTTTTTCTAATCATTTCCTTTTCCTAGAGTAACAGATATTGGCTGTAGTTATTCATCTTGTAAAAATCGTTGTTTACTTGGTCATTTAACACTTATTGTTATTGTTTCAATTTAAATAGAGATTCTCCGTTATCACTCATAGCCTCGTCGTTAATTAAGTTAGCTATTTCTATTTACTCAGTACTTTTACAGTTTACATCTATGTAAGTATTTTGACCTTGATGCTCTTACTAAAATGAATCTAAATACAATTTTTAAGCTTGTTTCTTTTGAAAAGCCGAATCTATTGAAAATCTCTCCGATCTTCTGATATCATTAGTTAATTGTAATTATGAGGCTCTAGCTTTGTCCTCTTGATTTTTTTTTTATTAATCTTCGTTTTTAGAGTTTTCTGCAAATGTTGTGGGAGTCAAATCATTCTCATTGTTTGTGTTTCCACCTGTCCCGATATTCTACTCAACAAGATCTGTTGGGCTTGAACAACCTGATCTTCTTTTTTCATCTTCTCCTCCTTCTTTAGAGATAGAATTTTCTTTTACTTCTTATATTGATTCATTGTTTTTTTATTCTTCAAATTACTTGCTGATATCCTCAATATTGATGCAGAAAACTTCATTAGTAATTGAAGTAAGGTATGTGTTGGTTTCTGTATGCTTAATTCTAAATAATTAGTTTACACGAAGGGTTTATTCCCCTTAACTATTATTTGGGTATGCTATTTCGATCTGCCACTACTAATTAGAAGTTAACCTATTATAAGGACCTCCTGAGACTAAAAGTCCATTGTTGACTTTGCTTTAAGCATCGTGGCGGAAATTTTTATTTGATTGTAAGTAGCAACTTGTCATTGAATGTTATATTTTTACATGTTAATTATTTTCTACTTCGACATCACTCATATCAATCGACTCCATTTCAGGTGAAGACTCAATTTCTTCCTCATTGTTTTAAGTTGTTGACGAAGTTGATTATTATTATTATAATTATTACTATTGTTGTTAATTAAGGTATCCATTTTCTTAATGGATGCTTTTGAATTTCCAAGTTAAATACATTTCATTGTGATCATCCTTTTGCTTTTCTAATTTAACGAGGTTTTATTTATCATATTTCTTAAGCTTCTAGTATTTACAAAATAAATAGTAATGATCTTTTAAATTTCTCAAAATAATGTTATCTCCGATTTTTACTTACTATCCTTTATTTTAAAAAACAAATAATTCGCATTAATAAAAATACTAAAGTGCTAATAGTAAATATTATAGAATAAGTTTGCAATAAATGTTGGGCTGCTATTTTTAAAATAGCCTCTTAAAATACTTTTATCTAAAACTTAAAATTGAAAGGTTGCAATGAACAATCCAAGTTTAATTTGGGCGAGTTCTTAAATATTTTAGGCTATCTAAAAATACACTTATCAAAAGTTAAGCCTATAAATCATAAAATTGTATATAAAGTTACCATTAGGATTTGAATTTAGAAATACTGAAATAAATTCACTGTCGTTTCCATTCATGTAATAAGTTTCGTAATTCCCACTATAATAACTAGCACAAGAAAATTAGTCGTTTTCTCTATTGTTCAAGCTAACTTGCTCTTAAATGACCTTGCTTGGGCGACACAATTTTTTTGCATTAATCTTCTTAGCTTTCATATATTGCTCAACTGGAGCTGCATTTTTTTAAGGGCTATTTTATTCTTTTAATGTATCTTAACTTTAATTCTTAACATTCGTGCTATAGTGCTCCTGAAATTCATTTGATTCTGATTAATAACTACTTAGAGCTGGCCTCGCTTATTTATTTACAGGCTCTCTCAAGTTTTTATAGCATAAATTTCCCATTTAATCTATAAATATCTAAAAATACAATTTAGATTGCAAATAATTCAATTAAGCAAATTGTTTTTTATTATATCTTTTTTCTTAACTATTAAATTAAGTATTTTTTGTTTGTTAGATTGTTTTTTTTGAGTTTATTATTTAATTAATTAATGCTAATTGCTTGCTTATAATTCTTTTCTTAAGTGTATCTCAAATCATTAATAGATTAAATTTCTTTTCAGGTAGTCAATTCTTCAAACCTCTATTATTACTTATATTGGTTGACTGTAAAAAAGCATATTAAGGCTCACATTTGTATTTTACTAAGAGATAATAACTAATTTTTAATCCATGATTGATTTTTTTTGAAGCTTCTTAATATGAATAAATGCAAGACTTCTTCAAATAATTCTTTTATCAAAATAAATTACTAAATTAAAAACTCATAAATTTTAGTTTTTTTCTCTATTTCAAATAATTAGAAATTATCATACAACTATAAATAAGCTAATTAAATATATTCCAAACGTTTAATGTAAAAATATTTTATCTTAAAATTTCTTGATATGAATCACTCACACTTACTTTTTTTACTACAATTATTTGTATCTTCAAAAAAATAAGCCATTTAAAACAAGTAATTTTATTTCATTTTAGTTTATATTTAAAAGGATTTACAACTTTAATATAATATATAATTTGATTTTATCAGTATTTATCTAGTTTTTAGTCATAATACCAGCCATGTGATTGATTTTAACTTTTTTCTGATTTAAAAAAGAACGAAACTCTATTAAAATTTTCTCTCTAAAGTATATTCTGATCAGGTACTTGATTATAATTTTTTTCACTAATCAAATTATTTTTGGTAAGGGATTTCTCTTCAAAAGAGTGTAAAGTCTAGATTAGGTAGATAATTGAACTTTTAAACACTATTACTTATATCATTAAAATAAAAATACTTTAAAATAAAATGTAAAATATTAAAAGTTTAGTAATAAAACCAAATTAATAAATAAATCAAGGTTAATTTTCTATAAATCTGTTTAAAAATAAGAAAAATAAAAAAAAGTTAAGCTTAATTTAGAAAATTAGATTAATTTTTTGATAAGCATATTTATACTATGATTGAATTAAATGTTCTTTAAAATTTAATTATTAAAAGTAGAGCTAAAAAAAAATTAAAATTAAGTCAGTCATTAAATCAATTAATATTTTTATTTTCATAAATTTATCTTTTATAAAATATAAATGTTTTAAATGTTATTTAGCATTTTTAGCAATTTAATTAAAAATAGAATTTAATATTTATTCAATATCTTTTTAATTTTTAATTATAATTAAAAATATCTTTAAATAAAATTTAAATCATTAATTAAATAATCTATTTTTTTTTAATATCTTGAACTTAAATCTAAAATCTAATTAATTAAATAAAGATATTTTAGGTAAAAAAGTAAAAAATTACATAAATAATAATAAAATCTAGATTTTTCATTTGAATAGTTAATTTTTTGTAGAGCAAATTAGTCAATAAAGTTAAAATTATTAAATTTTCTTTTATTCTTTTATTCAAAGTAGAGTTAACAAAAAAATTAAAATTAAATCCATAAGCTAATTTTTTCTTCTCAGAAATCTATCTAGCATAAAATATAAATGTTTCAAATTAAGTAAAAGAATTTTTTAAGCAATCATATTAGAAATAGAATTAAATAATTGTTAAATATTTAATTAATTTTCCAATTAAAATATTTTAAAAAAATATATTTAAAAAGCAAATAAATGAAATTCTTTAATTAAATAATCCATTTTTTTATATAAAATATCATCTACTAACTAAAATCTAAAATGTAATTAATTTAATACAGATTTTTTTTAGGTAAAAAATAATAAATAGCATAAATTGAATAACATATGTATTTCATTTAGTATAATTAGTTATTTTTACTCCATTTAAATTAAGTATATGGGTAATTGTACTGTGAAGACAATTTAATCTGTAATCATCGAATTTGACTTTTATTTCTTTTATATTTCTTGAGATAATAGACTCAAAGCAGTGCCCGTTGATACGGGTTGCATCTGATATGTTAATCATTTCTAGTTACTCCATTTTTTAGAATATGAACTCGAGACCTGTGTCATCAACTTGGTTTCCGATTATTCTTATCTTTTTTAGATTACTTATTGACTCTGATATTATTTATAGAGTTTCATTGGTGCACCACTACCCTAAAGATAAGTGCTAAATTAGCTAACAGCTTTAAAAGATGCTTTTTACGGTATTTATGGAAGGTGTGTATGGTAGGAACCATTCACCTTTAGATTTTTTAACTATATTGACAATTTTCAATGATTTTAAATTTTTAAATAATTCAAGCTTTTAGAAGTTCTTTTCTCTAAGCTACATGTCATCTTCAGCAAACCTGGTCATTACCATATTTCTTATTTTCAAACATTAAATTCTTTCAAAAGTGTTGTCAATCTCTTTTTATAAATGGGTTGTGTTTAGTTCTATGTTTTTTTATACTTTTTCCTAATATTTTTCTAATTTTATATTTTGGTAGTATTCAATTCTCTCTAAAAATGAAGGATTAACTGTAAAAACTTCAAATGTATGCAGAGTTTTACAATCAGTAATTATTTTTGCCAGGTTTTAATCAGATATTTTATCATTTTAATTAAAATTGTCTAATAAACTTTTTAATGCTAATCTCTATAAATTATTTAGATAATTATCTAATTAGAAAAGCTATTAATCTGTAACCCTACTAAAAAAGGGTATTGATATATCTTGGATTTACTTGCAGTGTTATATGAAAGATAAAAACAATTTCGATGTAAGTGCCATATAATTAGATAAGTCCAATGTTTTTAAAGTACTGGATTGTCTGGATTCAATAATTTAATATAATGAATCTGGCTTTAAGTTTGATAGTTAACCAATTTGTAATGACTAAATATATTTGGCATTTTCAACCATTTTTAGTACTCTTTCACATGGAGTATCTCTTTTCAAAAATACAAGTTTTCGAATAGACAAGAAAAATGATTTATTGAAGAATTTTGAAACAGTTCTTAACTGATACAACTATTTCTTAGGTAAGAATCTGAGTATTTATTCCATAACATGATCGGGTAGCTGAGTTAGGAATTTTTAAATTTCAAATTTTTATAAGCATGGTTCACTATTCTAAGATTGGGAATCTTAATTTGGATTCATTTTCATTTTTCCGTTTGGATTTTTGCTGTTAAAGCCATGTGAATCTTCGTCTTAAATTTTTAATTTAAAGCTATTTTTTTCAAAGATGTAGCTGTTACCTAATTTTTTTACTGATTGAAATTATGAAGGTAAATTTGGTGAATTAAGTCCATCCTTAAGTTTTAACAATTCTCCTCCTTTATTTTTAAAATCTGTAATTGTATTTTTTATTTGATTAGGATTTATAAATTCTTCAAAAATGCTACCCTGCTACTTTTATCCGTCTAATTATTTTTAATTTTGATTACTTTCTTGAGAGTCAAACTAAATATTAGTAGTTTAAACATAGTATTGATCAGGATTATTGAAACTTTCATCTTCGTTTTCATCATCCATCGAGAAGGGATTTCTCCTTTTAAGAGCAAGTGTTTATCCATTAGAAAAGTTTTGTTTGGTAATTGATCTATCTACTTTATATAAATTTTTTTTACCAGATGCTTACTATAGTTTGATGTCTTCTAGTTTTTTTTATTATTATTTGTTTTTTATTTCTTATAATTTATTTTAAAGACCTAAAAACTTAGAATTATTTGCTAATAAATTATTTTATGCTTAAGCTTGTAAATATTTTTGTTCATTTTCATATTGCAGTTCGATGTTTTTTTATTCTAAAAAGTATTTTTGCATTTATAAATTATTTTAGGCTGTTTTAGGTTCGTTATATTCTTTAATTTGCTGCTCTAAAGTTTCTTTTTACTAAATCAGCTTAATCTCTTCTTAGTTCAAAGAGTCTTCAATAAACATCTAGTTTTACAGCAGTTATTACTTCCTCAAGAGTTTCTCTTGCTACATCAATACAAGTTGCTTCTCACAGAGCATAAGCTATTGCTAAGCTAATATTTTTTTTTGTTCTGATAACAAATTATCTTCTTTTTAGAGCATTTATCTGCTTTAGTTTTCAAACTAATTATCTAAATCCTTCATTTAGTTGTCAGCAAATATTCTATTCAAATTACTCTCTTCAGTTTCGGATGAATCTTTTAAAGATTCTGCTCTAGGTGAAACATATTTGTTATTGTTACTTTGAGTAAGCTCGTTTACTTGGCTCACTGATTAAGGGGATTAATTGATACTTTAATTTTTCTTGTTTTTCTAAGGTAACTAAAGTAAATTAGTTATTTCATTTTCCATTTAAGAAGGTGATTTAGTTTATACACTATCAGCAGAATTCTAATTACTGCTACTAACTTAGAGTTACTAAAATTATTCTATTGCTTATTCTTGAGTAGCATTTTAGCTTCCTTTTAATGTATTTAAATCTTCACATATAGAATATAATTTATTTTCTTACTCATCTGCATTATTTTTATCCATTTTATTAATTTATTTTGATTGGTAGTTATCTTCATCTTCGGTGTGTAGCTCTATGATTATATCCTCAACTTATCTCTGCTTTTATAAGTATCTATCTATTTTGTTTCTTTTATGCTATTCTTTTAAAAGCTGTTACTGTTGCTTTTCCTTTTCTTTAGCTTGCTATTAAAAAATATTTTGTTTATCTAATTTGTTAAGCGATTTCGCTAAGCTCTTCTCAATTAACTATTTATCAACATCCACAACATTTTTGTCTACTAATTATATTTTTTTCTCACTGCTGTTCGTATTACTTACAGATTATTATAAATTTATTTTCATTTAATTAATGGAAACCCTTTTTTCAGCTTTAAATTAAAAGTGATTTTTTTAAGCAGCTTCCTGCTAAACCTATTTGCTATCTAAAGATAGCTATTTCTTATGACTGTCTTAATCTTTATTAACATTATTACTACCAGATTGCCTTTATTTTTATGAATAATATTATATTAATGATGAAAGTTTAGCTATGAACAGCTTCAAACTTTCTTAAGTAGAATCAGTCACACATAAATGAGCAAGCTATTTTTGAACAATCTAATTCTTTAAAGAGATATCTTGTAATTAAACATTTATACCCTACTAACCTTCTACAACATCAACAGTAATTTTCCCTTCATGGATGAAAGTTTGATGGACCTTAGAAATTTAATAAAGCCCACATTTAAATAAGCTATCGTTTGAATTTGAAGGTTCAAGCTATAAGTAAGGATGTTTAGATAAATCCATTTTATCTGAATTTTCTTCAAAACAAGCATATAAATGAATTCGCTTTCCCTTTCCTTTACTACTAGTAAAAGGAACTAAATTGCCATTTCTCATTAAATTGCATGAGCATGGAAGATTGAAAACGCTTTTGTACATCATTTTTTAGTTTATATTAATATTAATTCAATCAATTTAATATATATATTGATAATTTCTTATAGATCTACCTCTTTTACAGTGTATCTTAAATTTCAAATCAAATTTATACATTTCGTTCCCGCAAAAAAATTTCATACGGTTGATATTAAAACATTAATGGGTTTTAATGGATCTTTAAAGACCTCACAATTACTATTAATAATGTTATTAAAGATTAAATAAATTAATAGAAAGTTTTATAAAATCTAATAAATTTAACTAATTCTCATTATAAAAATTATTATTTTTGAAATATTTTACAAATTTATTTATTTTTCTGTGAAATTATCTGCATAATTAATTCATTATTAAAAAAAAATTAATTTTTAAAGCAAAAATAATAATAATTTACATTATTTCAATAACAAAAAATGTTGTTGTTAATTTAAAGTTAAATAATTTTGGAAAATAAAAAGGGAATTTGAAAAATGATTTGCTTGATTTTCAATCAAAATTCTTTCTACACATTAAATAGTGCTTTACTTATTTAAAAAAATTCACTGGTTTTAAATAGATAGAAAAGATTTAAATAAAGTGTATTTAAAATATTTGGTAAGATAAAATAATTTATGATCAATTTTTAAAATTAATAAAATTTTTTAGCAGAAAAATTGAAATATTCAGCTAATTGAGTTTAAGTTATTAGTTTCATTGATTATTTAATCTTCTAAAAAGAATATCTTTTGTACTTACCTCTATTTATTTGAATCAAACTTTTTTTATATTTCTGGTGATGCCTTTCGTTATGAAATTGCAATTTTTAATTTTAAGTTGAAAAACAAATACGTTTTGAGATATTTGGATATTAGAAAGAAAAATTTGACAAGCAAATCATATAAAAAAATTTGATCAAAAAAATTAAATACAACTTGGTTTAATAGGAAATATCTAAGAATTTTACATCAAAACTTATAAATAAATAAACAGGAAAATAAAAAAAATGACAGTTGATTCAATATATATAATAGCATAAAATAGGTATAATATATAGAAGTTAAATTTAATATTGAGGTTCATTTTATTTATGAAAAAAGCGAAATCATAGCTTATAAAAATTATTTTGGACAAAATAGAAGAAAAATAGCGGAAGAATTTTGCAATTAATACAGCAAATCCTTCAAAAACCATTCTACAGTTGATGCTTAGTACCCTCTTTTCATCATTTAAGAAAAAGTATGCATATTTCACAGTCTCTCAGACTTTATAATTTTGTTCATACTAAATAGCGAAGTAAGAATTTTATATTATTCACTACTTTTTTGAATAAATAATTTTAATATTACTTCAAACAAAAAGGAATAATTGCTATCTGCTTAATAATTAATGTATCTCATTGCAGATATTTTGAAAAATACTTATAAAGATATTCTTAATAGTGAGAAACTCAAGAGTAATTTTAGCTCATTGCTAATTGTAAATGATTATTTTATGTTATTTGCAATTAAATCATATTTTTATAAAAGATGCTAGATCATTTTATGGAAAAAGGATAACCACTAATCACATAAAAGTAGGTTCTTGAAAGTCTAGTCTAACCCTAAGGTGTTTTGGATAAAATAGAAGAAGTTGTAATTGGATAAAATTAGCATTAAAATGAAAATTTTAAGGTTTTAGAAAAATATATTGATGGTTTAAATGATGTAAAAGATAATCATTTACATAGAATTAAAGATTTAAAATGCAGAGAAGAAATATTATTTGATGTAGTTGAATTTGTAGATAGCATAATCGATAGGTACTAATTAATTCATTTTTATTAGATTTTTATTAAAATGAATTAAAAACAAGATATATTTATTTATATTTCTTATTCTATCTTTATTAAAAATAATATTAGATAAGGAAATCTTATAAATAATGAGATTAATGGTGAGATTAAAATGGAATGCCATCTAAGTTAGTATCCTTTAGTAAATGTATATATGACTATTCCTCAGAAATTTGACGACCTTTCTGTGCATGAATGTCTATTAGACTAAGCTGATAAATTTGAAGCAGATAAGATTCTTTCATTTAATCCTCCATCTGGTTCTAGCTCTCTTCTTTATTACAAGTAAATTAATTGATATTAGCTTAAATATTGAAGAAGAATAATAATATTGTTCTTTAATGAAGTATAAAAACTAACGTTTGCAGATTACCATTTAATTTGATTCATCACTTAGAAATAACAAAAGTAACTAACTATTCTATATTAATTTGAGGATCTCATATGATTATAAAATTATTAAAAAAGGATATAGTAAAAATTAATTTTAAATTGAATGCACAACCAATTAGAGGATAAGAATATAAAACAGAAGATTTTTATATTAAAATAATTATGCCCAGTGAAATGATTTAAAAAGAAGTTAATGTTAAAAAAGGCAATGTCAGCTCTAATGATAACGTATTTAATTTAAAATTAGTAAAAAGCTAATTAAATATATATTTATACATATTAAAAAGTCTTTAATTTGGAGAGTTGGAACTATTCCTAAAGATGAATCATTAACATTCCAAGCAATATTGTAAGATAAAAATTAATAAAACATGAAAAACAGTACTTTTGTTGCTTGCTTGAAATTTACTATCCCTGATTATTCTATTAGTGGAACAAAAATAGATAAAGCTACAGTAAAAAATTCTGCTGAAAATCAAAGAAGACTTGCAAGAAATATTTCAAAATCAGGTCATTATGAAATCAGATTAAATTGAAATAATAAATAAGTTTTTCTATTTACTTTTAAAAATTTTGTTTATTTGTAAATAAAATAATAAATATTTGTTTTTAAAAATAAATATTAAAATAATAGTCACCATATTCTAATTAATTATTTTTATTTTTATAATTAAAAAATTAAAATATAAATATTAATTTTTTTTAATGTAAAAAATAAACATTTTTAATAAATGTTTAACTTAAATAAAAAAAATAAACAGTAAATTTTAATGATTTATTTATTAACTGCTTTAATAATATAAAAAATATTAAGAAATGCATAATTATAATTTTAAATAAGAAGTAATTTGATAAATTTAAATTAGTTAAAGATATATTTATATTGTTATGATTAAACTATCATCAATAAAGTTTTATCTTTTAATGAGATTTTGTATAAACATATCTTTTAGGATTATCTTATTAATCATTTTATTCCTTTTCCTTTGTTGATAGGTTAGAATAAAAATATTCATTTGTATCTTTATATTTAGTCGTATCGTATTAAGTAGAGTATGCTTATTAATTCGATTAAGCTAACTAAGGCAAATATGCTGATTCAGATTTATTCATCAAACTATCTTTATCAATCTAAAAATTTTGATTTGTAGCTTGTAACTCATAGTCGTTTTATTAAATTTATTCATCACCATTAAAATCAGGTTCTTCTTGAATTGGCTATGAATAATTCTAAATTGAATTATTTTCTTTGTTTTAAGGGGATGTTGTTGCTTTTAAGAAATTTGAACCCCAAATTAATCTTGCTGAATTTACACTATTCTTTAAAGATGTTTCTAACACTATATAATTTTATTAATTTATTTATTTTAATTATTTTTTTCAAAAAGAGTTACATCTATTTTATGAATATTCCTTAGTATTGTACAAAGTTGTGTACTTTTTGATGTCTTTTACTTCGTTGTACTTTTGATATAATATCAAGAAATTATTTTATATTTCAAATAATTAATTGATAATTCATGTCATAATCAGTTAATTTATCAGATTTAATTATTTTATTGAAATTTAGGAAAATAATAAGTTAAATTACTATGTTTTTGAAGTTTACAAATGTCTTCTTTGGAGAGATAAACACTCCTTGTTTAATTCTTTACTTTTTTTCTATGATTTTTCTCTTTTCTTCTTCATTATTTTGTTGCATCTTATATACAGGTGTTTTTTCTATACCAAAATTGGGTAATCGGAAAGGTTGGCTATTTTTATCGGCATCGATGATTTTCTCCCACATATCTTTTGTCAAAAGAAAATTGTTTGATTGATTTTCCATTTCAGTTTTTATCTTTTTCTACATAGCTAGCTTTTCTTATTCTTACTTAAGCTTTTTTTCTATGTCCTTTTAGAATTAGTTAAATCTGTTTAGATTATAAAACTGTTTTTTTATCTTTTCATTATTGATATGAAAATCTTTGCTCACAACACCTTCTCCCAGATATTTTTGTTAATAAAGTTTATACTAAACATTAAATTTAGGCATATTACCAGAAGACATACTTTTATTTCTCATTTAATCGCCTATATATCCATCTCCTTCCATTTACATTTGATAATCATTAAATTTTTAATTTACCGAAGTTGTTTTTTTCTTGATAGAAGCTTATTATTGATCTATTAAATTAATTATCCAAATATGTTAATATATGTAAAACTTAATAAAAGTAAAGAATACCTTTTTTGTTTTGTTTTAGCTCATCAAAGTAATTTAAATCAGTTAATTTGTCATTTTCCTACTCATTATCATCAACTACAGAGTTCCTAGAAGGAGGTTATGATTTTTCTTGAGTATCCTTTATAAACTACTTAAAAAACATATCTTTTATACCTGGGATATTTGCTTTAGCCTCTTTTTCAAGTAGCTCCTACTATAGCCTTTCTTAGTGTAATTTAGATTTTAAATCTAATTTTTTTTACTATTCCTCAGACCACTGCTTTGTTTTCTCATCTACTTCAATCTTCTTTACTAATTAATTCTTAAAATCAGTAAATAAAGATGCATGATTAAACTTCAAATAACTTACATGCATTTATTTTTCATGTTTTATCTTGTATTTATTTTAATAATTCTATATCTAATTTCTCTACTACTCATTTTTTTAAGATACAATTAACCTTCGCAAGTCGCTTTTTTATTTATTAGTTATAAATTTGCATTTCAATTCAAACTTTAATTATAAAACCTTGCATCTTTTATTGAATCCACTTATTGCTACCTAATCAGCTCTTTTTAAAACTCTGAAAGCTCTGGTACTCTTTTCCCTTGCAAAAACTACTCAGTTAAGTTATTGAAAACTTCAATCTTTTGTTATGTAACCTTTGAGAGGTATCTTTAGCTTCTCCTTTAAAATTTCTGTAACTATTCATCATCTTAGCTTTTATTTTATGAAGATGTAGCCGAAACTAATCTATTGATTAGCTTATCTTGATAATCACCCATGATAAAAATGTAAAAATGTTACTAGAGAATTGTAAATTAAGTTAATTTTTGCTGTATTTAATTAATTACTTTTGAATTATCTACAAAATGAATTAAATTAATTAACATTTAATTCTTTCAACTTTATTAATAATACTTACAACTAATCGATTTATAAATTTATTTATGATATGAATACAAAAATCTATAAAATAAAACTAATTATTAAATTAAAATAATATTAACAATTATCTCATATATTAACATTTTATAAAATTTAATTTAGGTTTTTTATACTTCAATCCTATTTAAATTTATTATAATATAATATATTATGATGTGCAAAGAAATAAGATAATAATTGATAATCTTGGTTCTTTTTTTACTGAAAATTTTTTTAGAAAGTTAAATAGTATCTTCCTCTTAAAAATGAAAAAACCCTCTGTATTTTTATAAATTTTATTGTAGAATTTACGTTAGATATATAGATATATAGTCTGTTGATTAAATATATAAAAAAATAATATATATTTCATTTTATCAATTTTTTGGTTAAGAGGTTTTTACAAAATACTTATGCTAAATTAAAGAAGATTTAATCTTGAATATGACAGGTTTAAGTATATATTTATATAATTATTTTATTTTAAGTTATTTAGTAAATATATTATTATTATTATTATTATTATTATTATTAATAAATTGTTTTTATTATATTTTTTGTTGAAAAAAAATAAAATTGATTTTTTATATGTAAAGCGAATTCTTAACTATTTTAAAATTCTTTCTTCATCATATGATAAACCAAAATAAATGTATTGCATAATTTTAATCATCTAACTCCTTTTAATGCTAATTCTTATTTAACCCTGTTAAAATATGTAGGATCTGGATACCCAAAATAAGCAGCACCTTTTTATTATTAAATTTATTAATAATTAAAAGAGAGAAAAAAATATAAATTACCTCCAGAAGTGCTTGTTTTATGATGAATACCATTCCAAACAATTTAATTATCGAGCCCAGTTGTTACACTTCTACCTATTGTGAATATTAACTTTCTATCAAAAGCGATTTTCAATAAATCTCTAACCTCTCTTCCTTCATCGTTATCAGGTAAATAAGCTGTCCTCCAAGTGCCAGGAACGTGTTTACCATTTATATTACCACCATGCATATTATAATTTATAACTATAGTTTTACATTTATATCCTTCACATTTGCTGTTGACAACTTAAATAGTCATATCACCATCTGGTTAATCACCTGTTAAATAGCATTCAAATATAATTATTTTTTTAATAAGTTTAAATTTTAATTTAAAAAAAAACAAATTTATCAAAGATAATCAATTTCATAAGTAGTAATTTACCAGTCATAACTCCATATATTTTAGAGCAAATTGGGCATTTAATATAAGTAGATTAAATCATCATCTTTAAACATTCTTTGTGGAAATAATGACCATCACAATCAATTAAACCAATTGCATCAGAATCCTAATCATTTTAGAGCTGATTTTTAAAATCATCTGGTTTATAATCTTTTATGTCATCGTATAATTCAAATTAGCAGATGCAGCATTTTTCATCTTCTAGATGAGGATTATCTATTTTTTTTTCTTTAGCATCAATTTCATCAAAAGATTTCATTAAATAGTATTCTAAAGCTGTAAACTAGTAATGATTAGTAAGTTTCTAGACTTCAGGAACTTTTCTTTATTCCTTTTTTTTCATCAAATCGAAATACTCATCAATTTTATCAATAAAATCAATCAAACTGTTATTTTCCTTCACATATTAAGATGTAGTATTGAATTTATATGATCTCTTCTATATTTTTATTGTTATTTCATTCTCAGAAGGATCTAATTCATAAGTAATAACATTATCTTGAACAGTAGAATCTATTTTTTCAGCTTCCATTTCATCATCGTTTGCTTTTTCGCTCAAATTAGACATAGTCCTTTTGATTTTCTTTTTTAATATTTCAATTTTGCTGCTTGAAAGGTTAAGAGAATCATTTGCTTTTTTTTTGGTATTTGTTTTTTGCTTTTAAGTAGCTTTAGTCTTTTTATTTCCAGTAGCTGATTTAGCATCTACTTAGCTATCAACCTCATCATCTTCAGACTCTAACTATTTAATATTTTATTAAGTCTTCTTATTTTACTTTGTTTAGGCTTTTTGATTTTTCTTTCTTGCCATTTGTAAACTTTAGGTTAATATTATTATAAGTTTTATCAATTTGATTTTGGATATCTTTATAATAAAGAAATATTTATTATTGAAGTTTGATAATTTATTATCTTTCTATTATAAGACTGACCAATTTCTGATAAAAAACTTATCTAAAATATATAAGGCGGGATTTATTCAAACCTTTTGAATACATTGATATAAGATGAGAAATGGCATTAATGCTATAAAAAAATAAATTAAGTAAAAGTATTTATGATTTCTTTTTATTAAAATTATTGAAAAATTTATTTATGCATTTATTAAACATATTTTTCAAACTTATTTTGTATTATAATTTTACCATAAAAAATAATGTCTTAAATCTAATTGTGAAAAAAAATGTATAAAATATTAAAGTTATATTTCAGTGTTTATTTTTTTCTATCTTTTTAAATTAAGTAATTTAAAAAAAAAAATTTTTTATTACCAAAATAGAATAATTTGTTGTGGTTTTTATAGGTATTTACTACTTGTAATTAACGAGTTTATGTATCCAAATATTTAAAGAATTTAGTATTTAATTTAGATTTTTTTTATTATCAATCAAATATTTTATAATTAAATTTTTTAATCTAAAAATATGTTCAGAATTTTCTAATAAATTAAATTAGCTAAATCATATTCTTCTACAAATCTGTTGAAGAGTATAAAGTATAATTTTGCAAATGATTAGTATAGACCTAAGTAATGTTATTACAAGGTACTGAATGTATCTTCAGATGCTAATTTTGATGAGATTAAATCATCTTACTTAAAGTTGGCTAAAAGGTATCACCCTGATGCAAACCCAGACTTATAATAAACTGTGTATAATTTAGACTTAGAAATAGGATTTTGAAAAGAAACTAATCTTTTTTATATGATTAAATCATTAAAATTAGGATAAATTTAAAGAAATAACTGAGGCATACACTATTTTATCTAATGTAGACAAGCGTGCCCAGTATGACGTAGCTCAAGGTATATTTTATGATTTAAATGGAAGTTAAATTGCTAATTAATTTATTTATCGTATAAATTAGGATTGAGATCTAGCTGGAAATATGATTAAGAGGAAAATAAATTTACAAATAACGAGCAATATGAGTAGTTTTTAAAAGAGGAATAATAAAAGAAAAAGCATTTAGATGAATAAGCATTTGATTATTTTGAAAAAAAATACTTTGGAAATAAAGATTTCTTCAAGAAGAATGTGATAGACGATGATGAATATGAGCTCACAATGAAGTTATATAAGAAACACAAAGAAGAAGTCACTGAAAAGAAAAAGGATTACATAGAATTCATGAGTTTTTCTAGTAATAATTACTTTGTGCATAAAGATGTTGAGAAAAAAGCAGAAACAGAAAATACAACTGGAAATCTTTTAAATGAGTTTAAGATACCTTTATTAGTTTTATTCTTAGCAATGGCAGGAGCAGGGGTTTTTAGTGGAGTTAATTAAAAAGAATAATAAAAATAAAGCATATAAAAAACAACTATAGTAAAAGACGGTGCTGGTTATAGAGGTAATATGACACCTGTGAATATAGTCTGAAACACTTAAAGGAATACTAAATAAATAAACGAATATATAAGTTCTATGAAAATAGAAATTAGATGATTTAAAACAAAATTTAATGCGAATTTCAACATTTAAATAGAAGTAAATAGGATTCAAAATATAAATTAATGAATATTTCATTTAAGCCATGCTTAATATAATTTAGGAGCTATTTTTAGCAAAAAATTATTTTGCTTAGTCTTTATTTTTGTATTTTATATAATTAAAGAATGAATGATTGGTTAAACTGAATTCAAAATTATTGCTTTTCTTAATTTTATTTGTTTGCACTTTTTCTTACAATTTATGACATGTTTTATGTTTTTTTTTAAATTAGTTAAAAAAAGTAAAAAAAAAAAATTAATAAAAGTAGTTATTTTCTTATTAAAGATGCTTGCTAGCTTGTTCTACTGTATTGAATTTAAAAACTATAAATAAATAAATAAAGTAATATTTTATTAAAGATGTCAATAAATATTGTAAATTATAAATAAAGAAAGAAGTTCTATTTATTTATTTGAAAGATAATTGAAATGATAATAGATATAATAAAAAAGATAACATTAATTCATATTAAAATTTGTAAAATCTGAGCCTATAGAATATCTTAAATTTCAATTAAAGAAGAAAGAAGATTGTTTATATTTTCAAAGAAGATCAAAGAATATTATAAAGTAAATAGATTTGGAGACAGTAAAAAATGATAGGAGAGTATTCATAATTATTTATTATTAGAATAGCAATAAATGATTCTAATATTATCATAAAAAAAATAGCCAAAAAGCATAAAACGTAGAGGGGACTCCTTATTCTAAGATTCATTTAGACGAACAGCAATCAAATTCATCGATTGTGGCTCGCTCTAAATCAAGACACTTAGTGGTTATGAATAATCTTAAAAAGAGAGTAAAATTTTTAGAGCATGTCCAGCAAGATCAAAGATTAAAATAAAATTTATAAAATGAAATGTTTAGGAAGAAATGTGGGACAATAGATTTCATTTGTAACATATACCTAAATACGACGTTTTCGCTGACAAACATTCATCAAGTAATTAATAAACTAAAATATAAAAATATTAAAATTATAAAATTAAGTAGGTTTATTATAACTTTTTTAAATAATAATAAAAACTAGATTTCTAATATGCCATGATGAAATAGCAAAAGAAGTAAGTTAGCTTTTTAACAGTATTATTTAGGTTAATTCAAAAAGTTTACTTTTGAGTAACAAACAAATTCCTCCTTCATTCATTCATGCAATATTTATTAGCAAATTTAAACTCGCAAAATAAGCTAATTTTTATTTTTCTACTGAAAAAGGAACTTAGTAGAGTTTGCTCCAGGAAAAATCAGAAAAAAAGCAACAAAGGATATGCAAAATATTGAAGAATAGAGCGAAAAAAGTATTTTGAATTATTTATTTGGTTAAATAAAATAGATAATAAGAATGTATAATCATAAATTTTGTACACAAATTATTGAAATTACTATTATTGACTGATAGATTAATTAATTAAGAGCCTTATTATTAAATTAATATCATCAAAAATGTTATATTTTTTAATCAATTTCAATTTTCAATTTATTTTGAACTATAAACATTTAACATAAATTAATTCAATTACTCGATTTCATGAGCCAATCAATTCATCAGCAATCAATTATCAAAATAATTTTATATCTTATTAGCGTTTGCACTATTATCTATCTATATAATATTCAATCTTATTTTTATATTAGGTATTTAATCTTCACATTCTTAGTAGAGATCCGTTGCTCCTCCTTACATTAGTAGATAAGGAGCTGGTTAAGCAGGTGCTAATCCAAAAAATCTCATTCCCCCTAATTATGATTAACTAAAAGATATGATTAAGTAAAACTTTGAAAAGTTAAAAATAAGTTGGGAGGCTCAAGACATTCCTATTCATCACAGGTAATTAGATCTCAAAAAAGTTTATTTTTAAAGATGCATAATATTATTAGCAGATTATATAGATAGGTTATTAATAAATTTGTATTAAAATAAAGAGAGCTATTTATTTAATGTTGCAAATAAATTTCAAGAGAAAGAGCTATAGAACTAATTAAGAATGAAATAGAAGATTTAAGAAAGGGAGATGCATTCATACAAAATTGTGTTAAAGCAGTCAAGGGAAGAGAATAATGCATCATTTAGTTGGAAGATCAAATATCTTAAATTGAAAAAGACAATAATTTAATAGATGAATAAACATTAAATAAAGTAATTAAAATAAAACCCCACATATACTTTATTTAAAAAGTCATTTTGTTTATTTTAAAAAAGTCCTCAGAACTAATTACTCACTTGAGATTACTCTCTATAAACGCTGTTGAGTGTGTGGTTGCATGGAGAAACTATCTTATGGATTTTCTTTAAAACTCAGTCATAAAAGAAAGACAAACTATGATCATTCCTTATCTCTATAAAGAATAAAATTATTTGATAAAAGTAGGATTTTATATTTGTTTGTGAAGTTAATAATAAACTTTGTTTATTTGTTTAAAAGATGAGAACTGATACACACTTCTTGAGAAGTTCAATCTTGAAAGAGTATTTTCTTTTCTCTATGAGGTAGGAATACAAGATTGATCCATTTATTCTAAGTATGACTGATGGAAATGAGCAAACCGATAAGCAAATTTAGTATATTTCAAAGAATCTTAGAAAAAGAATAGATAATTGCATTCATTTACTTAATGAGGAATATATTCGAGTTATTGAAGATGAAAAGTTTTAATCTATGAATTCTAAGAAACCCAGCTACAGTAGATACCAGCAAAAGTATATTATATTTTTGTAGGACTTTATTTAAACTTAATTTTAAACTAGGTTACCAGGAGTAGGCCCTCTAAGAAAAAGTAGTCAAAATAGCAGAGTTGTTTAAAAGCCTATTCAGCATGAACAGTAATTAATATTAACAATGATTTATGTTTCTAAATATATTTTTGAATTTCTAAAAAAGTAATATCGTTGTTCATTCATCCATAAAGAAGGACCATCCTTCTCCTTAATCTTCTATTTAAAGTAAAAATAGTCCTTAGAAGTAGTTTAATTTCGAAAATAGTCCTGTCCGTTAGAAGAGAGACAGTGAAGGTAGCAATATAGGTTAAAGTAAACATAATCCAAACAACGTTCCTTCTCAGTCTGAGTTGAATGAGTTTCCAAAATAGAATTCATAACAGGAGTAAAAGCTAGCAAATAATGAAAACATGAAGCAAAACCAACATAGTAACTAATAGTAAAAATCAACATCATAAATTTATCAACAAATCAAAGGACTTCCATCACATACAGTAAGTTCAGTAAATCAATCTAAAGACTTAAATTCTTCAAAATCACAACCTCATCATCCTGCAGTATAATAATAGCACATTGTTTAATAATAGTCATAGTAAGAAAGCTTTAAATAGGCCCATCATAATTAATAAGAATCTATGAAAAAGGAAAACCAAAATCAAATTTAAAACTCTTAATCATCTAATTCTGTCTTGTAGTAAAAAAATGTTTAAGCTGAATAAGAATTAAAATAAAAGCAAAATCACATGGATTAAAATTAGCATTAACAGAATTCTTAATAAGTTTAAAATAATTAAAAGTAAACAACTGATAAAATTCATGTCTAAGATTAAGCTGAAGGTAATAAATAATCATAACAATAAGCCCATCATAATACAGATTAAGTTGAAGAAGAAAATCAAGGAGAAGGTGTTATTGGAGTTCCTGAGTATTATGAAGAAGATCTAATGAAATACACTGAAAAATATTTGGAAACAGTAGAGAAAAAAATTAAAGAGAGTGTTTTAAGCTCTACATAAGAAATTTCAAGGAGATTAAGAACAGAGTATGAATGTGGCTGTCTTGAATATAAAAGGAATGGTAAAATAAAAGGCATTGCTTATTATTTCAATGAAAGCTCATAGTAATCTAGAAGAATAACTCTCATGCATGTTAGTGCAGTTGATTAAAAAAATTTAGACTAGTTCCTAAATCAAATTATTTAGTATATTTTCAAGAATGATTCATGTGATGAAATCCGTTTTTGTATTTACCACCATGAAAATGAAGAGGGAAATATGCAAGTACATAAAGAAATCCAAACTATTTTTACATCAAAAGGGTTTAAATGGAAATAAGTAAATAATGATAAATATACTCACTAGCGTACAACTATCCTTGCATTGAGGAGACCTGCAGATATTCCTTCTACTCATAAATTAAAACAGTTTGACCACATCGTCGTAGAAAGTATTGCCTTCATCTAAAATTCAAGTTCAGCTTTACCCTAATCATAATAAGGTAGATTAATATTACTATATTATTTATTGTTTTAATATGAAAATAAATTATCAAACAAGGTTTAAATAATTTTGATATGACTGTAAACTTATTGGGTAGTTTGGATTAAACAATTTAAGATGATCCCAAATTTGCAACTTTACTCTCTAAATGTGAAAATAAAATATTTTCAAGGGGTATCGAATAAATTAATGTTTTAATGAGAAAGAATTATTAATACTCAGATATGAAAAAAGAATAATTTGAGAATAAAGATAAATTTGTAGAATCGCTAAAAAGCTATGACATATAGTATGATGGTTCTCACCTCGATTCGAATAATAAAGTAACTTTCAATTTATTATCAAAAATTTATTTATTATTTTTATTTAGATTTTTGCATCTGTAAGCAAGTTGGCTTTGAAATGGAGAGCTTTTTCATAGTGTTAAATTGACCAAAGCTTATATCTCAGGATCAATATTGTATGAATATTCTTCGTTTTTTAATGAGCTAAAGTATAATATTTTAAAAAAAGCCAAATACTGATGATCACAATTATATGAAAGCTACCTCTAAAATAAATAAGACTGTCTATATTTTACCTACAGATGATTAAAACACTAATATTTTCTTATTTGAAATAGGTAACTTGTTTATTTATTAAGCTAAATTTTAGAATTAAAATACATAAAATAGATGATCAAGAGTAGTTTAAGTAAGACTTCTAACAAAATGTGAAAGAAGTAATGAAATCACTATAAAATACCTAATAAATGAAAGAAGATATATTCATCCCAGCTTTTGAAACAACCCTAAAACAAGACCTTTCAATTAAAAAAGAAGATAAAAGCGAGTATAAATGTTATCAATAACTAAAAATATCAATTAATTATAGTACTCCTCTTCCTAAAATTTAAATTAAAGTTCAAAAAAACTCAAATTCTTAAATTATTATCCATGCTCCATTTGTCTTTGGTAAAAAATATTTTTATTTAACAATCATATTTAATTAATAAATTTCCTATTTTAGTGAAATAAATAAGATATTTTGATAACATATTTTTAAAATAAGGTTTTATTAATAACGATATAGACGAAATATTA
This sequence comes from Tetrahymena malaccensis 436, assembly GCA_000231845.2. Classification (NCBI taxonomy): domain Eukaryota; phylum Ciliophora; class Oligohymenophorea; order Hymenostomatida; family Tetrahymenidae; genus Tetrahymena; species Tetrahymena malaccensis. The sequence continues at coordinate 421,843 of JH719955.1, forward strand.
GAAATACCCTACTACTCAGCTCTTATAGAAAAAGGTAATTTCTGCAAAGTATGAGTGAAAATAATAGTAAAAAAAAAAAAATAAAGAAAAGAAAACATAACCAAAAAACAAATAGTATTAACTAAATCTCCATACTTAAATACTTACATACATACATAAATACATTAATTTATTCTCTATTTACTATATCTAACCTAAAAAATAAATTACAAAAACTTTGTTAATATTTTTATTAATCAAAATAATAAATCCTAAAACCAAATTAATGAAATCTAAAATAAAAAAATAAAATAGTTTAATTAAAACAAAAAACAGCGTTAAGTGTATTTATTTATATATTTTTTCTGATATTGTCTATATTTCAATATTTTAATTTCTGATCTCATTTTTAAAGTTATTCATTTATGTTGTTATTTAAATTGAATTAAATAGTTTAAATTTTATAAATGCAGAAATAATAAAAAAAGTTATTTCCTTTTCTATTGTTTAAATTTACTTTATTTTTTATTGCTAATTATTAAATTTTATTTATTTTGCAAAAAATTCTAATAATGAAAGCATCAAAATATTTTGTTGTTAAGAAAAAGCTTGATCGAAAGAAAATATTCAATTTAAAATCGATTTTTATTAGATTACTACCCTTTTTTGCTTAAAAGTCAATATAAAATTTTCCAAAAATTGATTAAGAATTAATAATGAGTTGATTTTGATCAAAAATAAATTAATTATTGATAATACTATGTGTATATGGAATTAATAAACATATAAAAACAAATAAATTTGTTAAGGATAAAAAACAATTAAAAAATATATTTTTTATAATTTTTAGCATTCTTTTTCTTCAATCGTATTTTTTGGGGTCTTTTGTTGTATTTAAAACTACTTTTTTTTTAATTAGATTATGGATACGGAGTAAGATTAGATATTCTAGAATAATTATAACATTATAGGTACAAGAGCAAAAATTATTGTTATGATCATTTAAAAGATAAGATATATTGAGATAATTATCATATTTCCTATCTTAATATGACAGAATATTTTTGTAATTATAATCATTTTGACTATCTTTTTAGATTAATGATAGAGTTGAAATAAAACTTATAAGGAGAAGAGCTACAGGGAGAATAGTTAAAAGTACACTTGAAAGCAACTAAAATTCTAATTAAGCTTTTAAACCTTAATTTGAAATTATATCCTTTAGTTATTGATTTTCAATGTAAGCTTCTTTTTACTTAAAATCTTGTATTGCTAAATAAGCTTTGGATTCTAAAAATTTCTTGAATTCCTCTAGGTTATTTTGCTCATTTTACAAAGATTTGCTTTTTGTGAACTCGTAATAAATACCTTTCTTTAGTAAAAAATTAAACTATTTAAAATAACATAAAAATAATTTACGAGGTCAAAATTCTTGGGATAAAAATTGGTGTAGTATTAATAAAGAATTCTTTAGGTTTAGATCTTTTGATTAGAATAGCTCAACTATTTTGTAAAGCTTATGTGCAGATAATTTATACTTTTAATTAAGATAAGGAGTGGATTCATCATTATAAACTTAGGGTCATATTCTCCTTAGCAAAAGCAATATATTAGTATTCCTAGTTAGATAAAAGTAAACACTAACGAAGTGATTTCAGCTCTTTTCAAAGAATGATTTACAAAAATCTTTCTTTCACTTTCAAAGAAATTATTGTTTACTCGATTTTTACTATTACTGCTATTGCTGAAATTATTAGAAATAGAGGCACTATTGCTAAGTTCATCATTTTAATTATAATTGCTTTTAACTTTGGATTCGCTCATTTACTATTCATCTTTGAGCTTTAAAAATATACCTTGATTCTAAACTATACAGGCAAAAAATATGATAGAATATGTTATTGTATATGAAGGTATAAGTGATAAAATACTGAGAATAATCCATACTGATTGAGATGTGCAATTATCTCTTATTATGAGTATTAAACAAAATATTGGCACTGAGAAAACATTGAAAGCCCAGTACATAAAGAAAGTTTATAATCCAGTAAGTAAGGGCTTCTTTTTCAAATATCTTATTTTTTTTCCTTTTGGGTTTTCCTTATCATCTTGCAAGTTATCATCATCGTTGTAGCTATCTAAATCATCTTCGTCATCATCTTCATAATCGTCATCGCTGCTTAATGATTAGCTTTCTTATTAATTATTAGTAGCAGCTTATTGTTGGTTTAATCTCGATTCTATTTGCTAGCTGCTTATTTCAACTAAATGAGATGCATTGTTTTCTTACTAAATTTATATTTGCTTATTCACCTAGCTGGATTGAGGTTAATTGTCATTTTATTCTTCATCAACATTTCTTCTAGTTATTTATTCAGTAGTATTATTGAGTGATTGATCAGCTAATTTAGAAGAATGAATCACTGGTAGTGGTACTTCCTACTCAGTGTTTTCTTAGCTGCGATCTTCTTGTACAAACTTGTTAATTAGGTTTGAATCCAAAAATGAAAATATTGAGTTATTGTAAAGAAACATGCTATATTCTTAATTATCAGGGATATTGTATTCATCATATTTTGATTTCTATTTCTATTTTAAGTATTGTTTGTACGTTTTGTATTTCTTTAACTGCCAATAAAAGACATATTAAATCATAAGCAATATCACAAAGAGATATGTAGAAAAATTAAATTCATTAGATTGATATAAATCCATTTTAGAATATTATCACTTTCTTATTTAGTTAGATTTATTTGCTTGCTTACAGATTTATTATAAAATAATCTTAATTAATAATTAATTTTATTTGATTATAGCAATATATTAAAATATGTGCTTATTTATTCATTTCAGAAATTTATTGATTTTTTGCTTAACTTATAATATTTTTGATGTAAAATTATTATTAATCTCTTATCTCATTTCAATCCTTACTTAGCTTGAGTCTATTTGTTCAAAACTTAAAATCAACAAAAAAAATAAATATATTTTAAACATAAAATTATTATTCTACTAAATGTTTTTGTGTAATACAAATTACTGAATCTAAGAAACAAACACTTAAACCAAACAAAATTTAAATATCTCTCTAAAATTATTTCAAAGTGTGTGTAAATCTCAATTTAATTTTATGAAATTATATTTTTTAAAAATAATTTTTAGATACCTCCTTAGCTCTAATAATTACTATTAAAAATAATTAAACCGTAAAAAATTATTATTGTATTAAAATAAATATTAAGAAAAAAAATAGCTTAAAACCTTTTTACTTTTTATTGTAAAAATAGAAATACTGAATTTAAATAATTAATATATTCATCTAGAAATTACTTAAATAAATAAATAAATAAATAAATAAATAAATAAATAAATAAATAATAAACTTATTTTTTGAAAGAAAAAAATTATTAAAAAAATATTTTTATTTTTAGTCAACCATTTTTTAGATTTTTTTACCTTTTATATTTTGCTTGTTTTTGTGTTAATTTAATAATAGACATTAATTGATTTTGCGAATTATTATTAAATGAGTTTAATCTTATCAGTAATATCCTTGCTTGGTTACGTTTTTGGTGTTTATGATAATAAAAATAAACACATATTATATTTATACCAATTAATTAAAACGGTAGGAAAAAGAAATCAAAAAAGTCTACTTTGATAAATTTAGATGGAAATAAGCTAAATCTTTTAGTTCATTTGTTTGAAGTATATACAATATGTTCAGATCTATCTGTTTTTCTCTTATATGATGGTAAATTGATTATCTTTATTTATTAAATTAAACATTTATTAATTGCTTTAATGCTAGATTTTAATTGAATTATATAATAAATACATAAAATAGGATTCAAAATATGAGTATTTGTTTATGGGCTTATTTCTTTTAGATAAGATAGCTAGGTTTTTAATTATCTATTTTATTGTCAAGCCGACTAAATTACAGACATTTATGATATTCTTCATAGTTGTATTTTATTTTGAAGAATTGCTCTACATTTATTACAATTCAAATAGTAAAGAAGAAGCAGATAATTAAAAAAATAAGCTATAAAATGCATTTAATCCTTCTTTAATAAATATACCAATGATCCCTTAGGTCTTATTTATTCTATTTTGGAATCTTTTGGAGAAAAATGAATTTGCTTTTTTGCTTTCAATACCTTGCTTTATGTTCTTGTTCTTTTACATAAATTGCTTATGGAGCTAAATAATGAGCTGTTCGATAGTAAAATATTATGATATGTTTTTAGAATTTACTTCACTAACTGCTTATATTGGAATGATTCTGATTTGTTCAAATATTCCTTACTTTTATTTAGAATTCTTTTTGATCAACTCAGTAATAATTGCTTTTATGTGCAGTAGATATCTCTTACCTTAAAGCACTTAGTTTCCTGCATTTTTGAAAATTCTATTTTGCATTCCAGTTTCATTGATAGTTCTATTTAATTCTGGAATTGAAATTAGAAAGACTTCAAACTATTTAAAATAAAAGGATTATAAGAGAGTCTCAAATAAAACTTTAAATTTCCTACTGCTACAAAAATTTATTTAGAATAATCTTCTTTTGGCTGTAACCCTTTTGGCTTATACAGGACAGATTACTCATCTTAAAATTTAACAATCTTAATAATTCATTATTTTTATAATGGCAAGCGCATTCTTGTATAGTCTAATTAATTTAATAGAAATTATTTATTTCTATATTGTCCCTAAGCTTAAAGGCAAAGAAATCATTGAAATAGAAACGAGTAAAGATCTAAAAAAGCTAAACTAATAAGTTCAAACTAAAAAATATTAGTAAAATTAGCTTATATTGTTCAAATTCTATGATAAGGATCATACACAAGAGCACATAAACGATTGTCTTTTTTGCCTTTTTTTTAATTTCGGGTCTTAAAAGTTAAATATTCCAAGTATTGGTAATAGAAAAAAGTAAGAGCTTGGGATGATTATAGAATTAAATAAATATATTGATATATTTTACTTCTCTAAGGTATTTTAAATGCAATAAATGATCCCTAATGTTTATGAAATTTATATTCACGAGCTTTACGAAGAAAAAAAAGATATCCACTCAATATTTGAATTTATGAAACTAGTCAGTTCATAACTTTCAACACCCATAATAATTTCCTAAAACATGCCTAACTAACTAATCAAAGTTTAAAGAGATTTTTTTCACCTCAAAAATAGCATCTTTTATCTTCACTTGCTATACAAAAAGAACTTATTTAATGAAGTAAACATTAAGCCTTCGTTGATGATAGAAGATCTTACAAATTGAAAAATTATTCACTAAAAATGCATTTAATAATAAAAAAATAAATAAATGAATGCTTATTAAAAAATCTATTTAAATTTTTGTGTGTTTTTTTCAAATAAAATAATTTATTTTTTTTAGATTAAATTTTGAAATTATTTTTCTGGTTTGGATGAAAAGCAAAAAATATCTCATTCATTCATTTATCGTTAATAAAATATTAAAATAATAAAATATTCATTTTGTATTTTGGTAAATTTTTAACGATAACTAAGAAAATATCTAAATTATTAATAAATTGATGATATATTTATTTTTACATGATTGGGTGTAGCCTTATTTTTGTTAGGAATTGAAGAAAATCTTTAACAGACACATATATTTTATTGAATAAAAAAGAAAGATACAATATTGAGATAAACAACAACAAAAACAATAAAAATTATAATATGTTTGGTTTAAGTTTAAACTAAATAGCTGTTGTGCTTATCATTAAGTATATTTAATGGATATTAGTTTACATATTCATTAAGCACATGACAGTAAATAAGATTTATTTCCATACTTTTTTTACTAATTATTTCTTTTTTTAATGCAGGAATATCCATATTTTTAGACATTTATAACATTTTTTGTTATTGATAAACTAATGAGAATGGTTTTTGTTATTTAAGTTGTTCAACCTAGGCTTTCAGAAGCTTTAGTGCTAATCATATCAATTTTACTGCAATTTGAAGAGGCATATGCTTACTGGATGAAGGGAGGAGGTAAAAAGGATGAGTTCTATGAAGACTTTGATACTTAAGATAAGTATGATTTTCTTTTAGAATCATTTTCTCTTAACGTATTTCTGATACCCTAAATATTATCTGTCCTGTGCTTTACCCTGTTTACTTAGAACGAGGAAGCATTTCTGCTTAATACTCCTTCATTTTTATTTTCTTACACATGCTTTAACTATTTGTGGTGGAAGATGCTAAGCACAGAAACTCTGGATTTTTATGCTACCATCAAAGAAATAATACATCACTTCTCATGCTTTGGACTTATCTTTGTTTGTTTTAATGTAGAAAACTTTTTCGTCCTATACTTCTTGCTAAACGGAGCTCTTAGTGCTTACATGATGTACAGGAATACTAGATTGCCCGTCGCTGAAAATACACCCTTGTCAGAAATATTGTTATTAAATTGCTTTATTCTTGTACAAGTTTTCTTTTAAGGAGGAGTAGAACTAAGAAGGCCTGAAAGAAAGTAAGGTTTATCGCTAATACAGATGTATTCATAGAGAAATTTAAATGCTTAAATATTAGTAAAATTAATACAGATTTCTTTCCTATTGTCAACTTACGCCATTTTCTTAGCACCTAAAATACTCACACACCAAGCAGGAATAAAATTAAACTTTTTGATTATTGTGCTTATTTCATCAGGTTTAAGCTTGATATTTTTATTTAAAGACTTATGGGATTTCGTCATATCTCCGTTTTTTGAAGGTGATTTGTTTGTTGAGATTGAAAACTTCAAAGAATTAGTTAAGTATAATAATCTTCACAGAGAAGAAAAGTTAAATTTAAGTTAAGTAGAATATGTTAAGATTAAAATAGATGAAAAGAGTTTCAATAAATTGTCTGAAAAGGAAGCCTTTGAGATGTATTATGCCTTCTTATTTAATTTTGGAAACCATTCAATTTAGATAGAGTATTTCGGAAACAGAGATTATTAAGGTGAGAACTTTATTGTTACATTGAAGAAGTTTGTAAATATCCATTTATTAGAAAAAGCTCTCTCATAATAAAGAATAAATTCTTACATCAAAGAAATAGATTTTCCTTTTTATGTTAAAAAGTCTTAGCTAGCTAAGTTAATATATAGCAAGATAAGCTCAAATAGCACTGCAATAATAACCACTTAATAAATACCAGTTGATCTCTTGTATGTGTAATTAAATCATGCTAGAGAGCTTTAAAATGCCTTGATGCATGCAGTCTTTTTCAAAAAAAGATTAAACATGTTTTGGGAACAAAATGATAGCTAAGAAGAAAATTCAACAAGAATAAATATAACTACTACACAGGAGTCGTATTATAAGAACAATGTACAAGATTAATAAAACTAATACAAAGTCAAAATAAACAACTCATTTGATGAAAATCAAAACAGAAATAAAATTCTAGGAATAATAAAAGAAAGCATCAATAGCTAAAGATAATTAATAGAACAAAACCAAAAAGTTGCCTTAAATAAATTAGTTACAAATATAAGCGACTTAGAGAAACAAATTAGATTTTATCAAAATGAGATTAATAAAAAAACATAAGAACTATAGTTGCTAAAGTAATAGTAAAATAAAGCTTTCTCAAGTCTAAAAGATTTGGAATAATAGGATAATATCACAGAAGAACTTAACGACCTACAATAGCGTGTTTAATAAACCAAGGAATAATAAGAGTAAAAATAAAAGCAGTTAGCCAGCCATTAAGAATACTTTAAAAGACATGCACAAAAACTAAGTTTCAGTAAACCAAGCTAAATCCTTAAGAATATGGACTATTGTTTTATTTATTAGTGTTAAATTTAAGCTGAAAGTGAATCTAAAAATAATTGAGATAAAATTTGTTGTTTAAAATCCTTAATAAATCAAATAATAATTAATTAATTTGCTCTAATTTCAAAAATTTTATATGTTGCTTTTATAAATTGTAAAAATTTCTTTTGTAAAATGCGTCATTAACTTAAAATAAATTTTATGAATCTAACACAATAAATAGAATAAAAACCTCAATTTTAAAATTTATATTTGCAATAATGTACTTAGATTAATATCTATCGTTTATTAATTAACTTGGTGTTTTAATTAATAGAAAAGTTTTCTATTTTTTAATTTGTCTAGTTTAACTTTAATTACATAGATTTTGAATTAATTTACTTGTTTTGAATTTCTATTGATTTGAGAAAAATAATAAACAATTGAGTTTTAGAAAAATAAGAATTGATTTTAGAACAATAGAAATTAAAAGGAAAGATTAATTTTGATAAATTCTTATAAAAAATGAAATGATTACTAAATTCAAAGTAATTTAATTATAGCATAAATTATATCAACTAATTTATTAATATCACAAATTAACTATTTAAAAAATCAAAAAAACTTAATTTATTAACTGATAATTAAAAATTTAATAAAACATTTAAACAAAAAATTTTACTCTTAAAAACTATTAGATTGATTTAGAAAAGAAAGAATAGATATGTCTGTAATATTTGAAGTGGAAGATCATTTTTAATTAGCTGTATTGTCTGCAGTTATTTATTCATTTGAGATGATTTTAATTGGATTTGTAATCCCAGGAAAAATGAGAGGCAAAATATTTACTGAGGAATTCATGAGAGATAATTTTGGAAAAGAGCACTTAGAAAACACAGGTTTGCCTGTAGACAAATCTTAAGGATATCCAGATATGGGTCATGGAAGATATTCTGATAAACTTCCTTATGCAAAGTGGCTCTAATTTGCAAAATCATAAAGAGTGCATTACAATTTTCTTGAAAATTGGGGACCATAAGCTTTATTCATCATAGTAGGAGCTTTAAAGTATCCCGTCTTTTCTGCAGTTTTAGGATTTATAGCCATTTTAGGAAGATTGCTTTACACTGTAGGATATATGTTACCATAAGGAAGTTCTAATTTTATTAGGTTATTTGGGGCAATAGCAGGTGATATTATAATGCTAATAAGTTTTATTTTGTCTTTTATTGCCTGTGTTCAAGCTTACTATAATTGAAATATATTTTAATATTTATCTCTCTATAAGTCTGTGCATATTCTAGTATAATTGTTTAATTGCATCATTAATATTGTTAAAATTTATTCATTTTATTAAAATTTACACTTGTTAATTAAATAAAAAAATCTAAAAAAGATAAATTTTTTTCTTAACAAACAAATCAAATAAAAATGTTTTGAGTTTCACTTTTTAAGATTAAAAACAAGGCATTTATATGTACCACCTGAAGGAGTTTAACATATTTGTGTTTAGCTCATATGTTTATTTGAAGGAAAAATATTTCATAAAGTATACTTAACATTTTATATTATTAAATTAGATAAAAATTATTAAAAAAAATGAATTTAATAATATTGTTAATTAAATAAAAGTATCTAAAAAAGATAAGATTTTTTCGAAACAAATATTTTAGATAAAAATGTTTATCTCTTATTTTTTAATACTAAAAATTAGGTATTTATATTTACCACTTGAATGTGTTAACTATATTTACATCTAGCTCACACTTTTACTTGAGTAAAAAAACATTTCATAAAATATCATTAATGCTTCATATAAAATTATATTAAAATTATTAAAAAAATTAATTTAATCATTTAAACTTTAGAATAAGATTAGCCTTTTTTTTTTTTGTAATTCAATAGCATTTTTTAAATTATTTATTTAAATGGTATTTTTTTTATAGAATTTATTTTCTTTAACAAGTTAGATTAAAACTGGAAATATTTTTTTATTGCATAAAGTTCAAAAATTAAAATATTATTCTGTCAATAAAATAAAAAAGATGGTAAAATTAAAAAATAGTATTTGTTAGGCATTTAGTTTGAAATTTTTGTACATATTCTATTTACTGGTTTACTTGCAAAAACGAATACAAATAGAAAATATAAGATTACTAAATTAATTTAGTAAGTGCAATCAATATTTATCTTTATTAATTAATTATTAGATTTTATAGATACCGTTTTGTAAAATATATCTTTTCTTATATTTAGAAAGATAGATATAAAGAAGATGAGCTTTTCAAAAGTTATAACGATAATAGCTTTTAAGTATGCTCACTGGGCCCTAGTTTACTTGTTTTTTGCTAAAATAATTGTAATCTTTTTGCAAGTTTAATTTAAATATAATTTTTTTAAAATCTTAAATCATATTAAAAGCAAACACCAGTGTGGCCATTGTTTGCCATCTTATATGCTTTCGATAAACTCATCAGGTTAGTTGTATCACTTGTCATCTTAAAACCTGAAGGGTGTGGATTTTTACTTATTTTTTTCGCTGTAGCTCTTTAAATAGAGGAATTGTTTTAATTGACACCTTAAAATAATGGCGTAAAGGATATATTTTAATCAGAAGTCATAAATATTCCTATGGTATTAGAAGTTATTTTTGTTATGATTTGGACTTTTCTATCTAGAGATGAAACAGCTTTTTACATCCAAATACCCATTATGATAATTCTTAGCTACTACTTGAATTTCATATGGGGTAAATTGATTAGGGAACAATATTATGAATTTTATTAGTTCTTGCCTCTATATATTGAATACATAGCATACTTTGGCTTGATTTATATAGCAATAGGGATTAAGTACTTTTTTCTATTTTTCATTCCTTTTCAAATAGTTATAATAATAATCACTTGTTACAGATTCTCTTAAAGTATCATGTTCCAGCAAAATGACCCTTTAATAAATGGATTTCTCTTTCTTTATTTCAGTTTTGTAGTGTTTTTACATAGCGGTTTAGATAACAGGAATTCTAATTCAGGCTTAGAGTTTAACAGTCTCAAAAAGTTATCTCAAAGAACTTAAAATTACTTCTTAGTCTGCAAATTGCTCTCTCTGCTTGCTTTGATGATTCCAGTTTCCTTAACATTCTTTAAATAAGTTTCTCTAAATAGAGAAGGCATATCTGATACTTTAATATTAGTTATACTTATTTTCTCAGCATTATCACTAATATTATATATAATACAAATATTTTTATACATAACCCTACCTTCTTTGATTGGATCTTGGTATATAGAAATTGAGGGTTTAGGAGAGTTAAGAAAATATAATGAGCTGCATAGAAAAAAGCAATTAAATCTAGAACACATTTCATATGTGACTATAAATCCTTATTATGGCTCTTTGACTAGAGAGTAAAGATTAAGCAAAGAATTTGTTTACGCCCTATTATTCAATTTCGAAGGACATACTTTGTCTATCCACAATATAGGTAAAAGAGAGCTTTCTCATGGTAAAATGAAGGTTACTTTTAATACAAGATTTTATTTCTAAGATTTGAGAAATATTCTTTAAAGTGAGAGTATATTAAATGATATTAATGAAATCGAGCTTCGCTATTCTTTAGGGTAATCCCCAATCCCTTTGATAAACCTAATTAAGATTTTGTACAGACCAATAAATCCAATACTTATCAAAGCAATAGACATGCCCTTACTTTTGCTTGCCTACCAATAAAAAGTTATTGCAATTTTGGAGCATACTTTTATTAATATACTGATTTTTGATAGGCATTTATCTACTCTAATGCCTGTTAATCCTAAGTAAGTACTCTATGATTTATATGATGTCTGAATTAAATTTTAATAATGAATGTTTTAAAAGCTAAATTTATTAATTCTATCAATTTTAAAAAACTATCTTAAAATATTAACATATATCATTTATTCTTCTTCTAAATTAATATTTTATTCAAAAAATAATATTTATTTTTAGGTAATAAGTAAATAATCATTAATTAAAAGTAAGCATTAAATAATTATATCAAGTAATTTTATTTATTTTATGTGATAAAAAAAATTGTGAGTTTAAAAATAATTTTTAAACATTTTTAATTTATTTTAAAAAAAAATATTTACAGAATAAAAATATTATTTTATAAATTAAAAATATTTAAGCTTAAATTATTTAAATAGAAAGTAGAATATATTAATTTTAATAATTATTACAATAAATTTAATGTTTTACTATAAAAATAGAAATTATTTAGTAAAAAATAAGCTTGATTATAACTTATTTACATGATAAATAAGTTCTAAGCTTATAATAACACATTAAATTTATTTTAATAATTATTTAAATAGGAAGTAGAATATTTTAATTTTAATAATTATTACAATAAATATAAAGTATTATTATAAAAATAGAAATTATTTAGTAAAAAATAAGCTTGATTCTAATTTATTTATATGATAGATATCAAAGATTAAAATATAGAGCATATTTTTACATGATAAATAAAATAAAAGTCCATTTTTCTATTAATTTCTTTTTGTTATATTCTTAAATATTATGACTCTAGAATTTAAACTTCTAAATAAATTAGCTGAATAAGAATTCTAACATACATAATAAATAAGATTACTCAATCAATTATTTAATAAGAAAAATATTTTTAAAATTTCAAACTATTAAATGCACTTTTATAAAATTACAAACTAAAAAATCAAGTAAAATATTATTCAATTATGTTTAATAGAAATTCAACTAATTATGTGTTTTGTTAACTCATGATCTCCTTTTAAATAACTTAAGCTCCATTAAGTCTTTCTAAACGCAGTTAAACTAAATTAATTTCTTTCTAATCCTTAGGGTCTCTCTTTAAATTTTGTTCTCCATATTTAAGAAACATTTACATCAATTCGGATATTTTCAACTTGGATTCTATTGTAGTAGAATCCAAAATAAGCAAATTAAGTACATTTTCTAATACATTAGTGTTTTCAATCAAGAATTTAAGCTGGTTTTGATCACCCATCAGAACTAAGAATTGCAACATTGATAAAATTAACTCCTAAATTAAAATAAATTTTTTAATTAAATTATTAAAATATAATAATTAATTAATTACAACATAAGAAGGTTAGCTTTCAAGTGTATTTACTAACTTACTAATAAAAAAGTTTGTAAATAGAGAGTCTAAAATAATAGGAGATATTTCAACTAAATATTAAGCTATCCTTAAACTAAGCTTGGCAGTTTTTAAATTCTAAAAAATATTATTGTGTACTATTGAAGTAAGAACTTTTAAATTTTATTCCTTTTCTATCCACACAAATAATTCATCAAAGGTTTTACTGTTTCTGTTCATATCTTTTGCTATCGATAAAAGTAGCTTATAAAAACACTTTACTTTGTGATTGTAAGTCTCTACAAACTGTTTGTTTTCCTCATTAAAATTTTTAGAAATAATAGCAAGTACTTTATTAATTAAATTCTAGCTCATCACAAAGCTTTAAAAGTCTCCCATCTCTCTTAAAGTATTAAACGATTAACAAATATTCTTGCTAACTTAAACAAACTGAATGTGCTCAAAGCTAATTTTATCAAGCCCCTCAAATAGTACCCACAAAATATATTCGATAAAAAACAAGAGCTAATAATTTTAAATATATAATAATGTATTTTCATTTAAATTTTAACTAAATGCTTACTTATTATTTGTTCTCCTTTTATAAGAAGTTCCACTTTAGAATTGATTGAATGAAAGATGTAAAATTTACCATGAAACCTATGTCAAACTCCTTTTTCTAAGCAAATGTCTAAAGAGAGTTTAGTAATCCACTTTTAACTAAAATATCAGCTATATTCTAAGATATCTCACAAAGTGAAGATATTAAAAGCATTGCCTTTTTTTAAAAAGGGTTTAAAAAATGAATTGAACTATTAAATATATTTTACATTTGTCCTAATTTTATTTGAAACAGCTGATTCATTTATACTTAAACTCAATACTTACTCTACAATGTCTTGCTAAATAATTACTTTGTCTACAAAAATATCTTTTTCTGGAATGAACTGTATTATATCAGACAGAATTTCAATCAGTACAAGAAGAATATCAGACTTCTAAGTAATTTGTTCAGTATCTAAGCAAACTATTCTCTTAATATACTTTACTACTTGAGAAACAAACTCAGTACTCTCCTTAAGTTTTTCTTCAAAGTACGAAAAGTAGAACATATCTCCCTAATGATCGTAAACTAGTAGTAAAAGGTCTTTAAATCTAATTAAATCGTGTAAAGATATGTCTTCCGTTTCTGAAGTAAACTAACTAAAATAGGTGTCTAAGAACTGCTTACTACTAATAGTTAGTTTTTCTAAGTTTTAATGGCGGTGGTTTTTCAAAAGCGCATTAGTCAATCGTTTTCTATTATCTTAACATATCTTATACTTTCTATACCTCATCAGATGGCCTATATCTTCATCATAGTTATCTGAAATTTCAGCTTTCTGAGTATCTTATTCCCCAAATAGTTAACTATGGTATTAACTTTCTAGCTGTACTTTCTAATTGTATTGGTTTTGTTAGTTTATTTCCATATCTGATGCCAAAAATTGCTAATTTAAAATTGTAGCTATAAAAATAAATAATTTAATAATAAAAAGTAAACTTTTTAATTTTTTATTAAATATTTTAGATCAAAAATCAGTAAAAATATTACTTTTTTGCGGCAACATTATCCTTACTAATAGAAAAAATTTAGAATGCTTTTAGCAAATTAAAAGAAGATATGTTTATTTATTTCTATACACAACTATATATACATATATAAAATAATATCAACACAAAAATATTAAATTTTAAACTAAAAAACATTAATAAATTTAACTTATTTTATATATATAGCATGAAAAAATAAATATAAACTGATTTGATGTGCTAGATATTCATTATATGTTGATTTAATTTTATAAAATAAAAATAATTTTAATTAAATAGAAACAAAAGGATTTTATTTATTATTATTGATCAGTTAACTTTGAATGCAGTTGCATTAAAAAAAACCCTTTGCTTTGTAAAATATTTTAACCCAAACAATAGTAGATAGCAAAAAATATTAAATGTCATAGTTATTCCTTTATAAGCAAGACTTTACTATAAACCATTAATTGAAGAAAAGTTCTTATCACTTAGATAATATTAAACTAAGTTTAATAGTTTTTAATAGCTATATTCTACTTATTAGTTTTAATCACTCCAAAAGCAGCAAATTTTCCAAATAAACATTGATAACATAAAAGTTGGTAAGATGATAACTAAGAAAAAATAGAGAGATTTAATCAAAAGCTAAAAAGGAATTCCTTAATTATAAACTAGATCTCTGAATTGTTCATTTTACTCCAATTTTTTTTACTTAATTTCTAACTCTTAAAGGGAAAGATGCATTTTAGTTTTCAAGAATTATTTAAAATTTTCCTTGCTTAAATCCTAATCTTTTTGCTTAGAATGTATTTTCTTAAACTCTTAAAACAAATCCTACTGTTAAAACAATAATTTAAGTAGATGTATTAATTATATTTAAATATTACGTAATTAAAGTGCTTTTTGTAGAAATTTCTATAGTATGTTGCCAAAATTTAATCCTTTTGCAATTTTTTATTACTGTATGTAAAATAGCCAGAGTAATAAAACGAATAAAAAATGATAGTATAATAAAACAAAGGTATTAGGTCAACCACTTCTAATTTATCAGATAATATAAAAGATATGTTTATTATTTACTGAATTATGAAAATGATAGTAACGAACATTAAAGCTCTTAAAAGCTAGCATTTTATGAGGATAGAAATTTAAGATCTTTATTGCTAATAGCTTTCTTGATTTAGCTTTACAAATATACCTTGATTTTGTATCATTAAAGCAACAAAGTAATAGCAGAAATAATCTAAAACGTTTTCTAAATTCCCAAAAAGACTACAAAAATATTATTTGACTTAATAGCTAACATCTTAAATTGAAGAATTTTGTAAATTGTATGACAAACATAGTGTTACCAATGATGAAGGTAGACACAAAAAAATTGCAAAATGAAAAATGTAAAAATATTTTTATCCTTCATTATTATTTTATATTGACTCTTAGTTATCCTATTTCAAAATGCTGCCATTTAGAGAATGGTTAATGTTATTTTTATTAGCAATTAATTTTTAAGATGATTCTAGCTGGCTATCAAAAACTTCATCTATTTTTATTATGTTTTTCATCTAGCGATAATTAAAATTTAAGCCTTATTAATCTTCATATTAATTTTAGTTTTGCCTACTGTAAAAGTTATTTTATTCTATTAAACTACTCAGCTTTCTTGGATAATGTACAAAGTTCTCATTAAAAACTGATTCTTTAAAGCAACTTTTTAAATATTTTTTGTAAGTTTGATCTTCTTTAGGGACTTATCTTTTGTATTTTCTATATTAATAATATTCAAGTAAAACCTAAATGACTATCAATCCAATTCTTTCATACAAATCTGTCAACCAAGCTGTACTAGTCATTTTTAAAATATGAATATTCTATTAAGCTAATTATTAATTATCTTTTTTTTAATATTAATAAGCAACTAAAAATATAAAATCTAATAATCCCAAAAAAGATATAAATTTATTAAAAAATTGATAAGCTATTGATTTACTATCAAGTTATTTACAAATTAAATCTTCAAACATCGATAAAAAGGTATCAAAATTTATAGAGAAATCAATCAAGAAATAAACAAATAAATAAATAAATACCATTTTTTTATTATTTTTAAGTAAATAGTAAATATATAATAAACTGTAAAAAACATAGATAAATACTTAATAAATTGATATTAATTAATTTTATTAAATTATTTGTTAATATGATATGAAAATGGCAAAGTGATTTAATACTCTAAAACAGGTTTGATTATTATAAAATATTTTCAATTAACTTTACCATATGCTGTTTTATTCAAAAACACCTATTACTTTACAAAATACTTTAGAATTATTAATATCAAATAGCAGCAAAAACTATAGATTTAGCTAAAGGTATAAAAGAAATTTGAAATAGCTGTTTGAGCTTCTTTAACTTAATAAGTTTTTAAAAAATCTCTTATATTTTAGGCTTATTCAATATTCAATCCATAATTAGCTTTATCAATTGAGAGAAGAAATTTAAATAAATTTGTAAATAAGAATATAGGCATTATTATTGTAAAATAAAAATAAAGCAGCTTTATCATGAGCTATTAAAATATTCCTTAATTGTACACAAAATCTTTGAATTCATGATTGTGCTCAAGCTATTTTTACTTGATATCTAAATCTAATAAACAAAGGTGCATTTTAGAGTTTAAAAACATTTTAAACTCATCTTTAACTTAGTAAGGCTTAGAATTCTGGATTATGTTCTGTTAAAATTCATTATAAAGATCTTTCTATTTAAGTGAAAATATAAAATTAAAAAATAGAAAAAAAGGGCTTTAAAAAAATATTTACAAAATTAAAATATCTTTGATAAAAATTATTGTAGTATCTAGAGAGAATTAAATCCTTTTATGTTTTTTCATTACCAAATACAAACCTGCTTTGCATATAAAATGATAGAAATATAAATGAGTTAAAGAGTAAATCTATAATGTATATCTTATCTAGTTGTTTTGTCAATATGAAATATATATTTAGCACCTAAAATACACAAAATTAAGCCAATACAAATGCAAAAGCTCTTTTAATCTAGCACTATACGAGAATAATTACATTACTCTTCCCATTTTAGTATTAATCTTAAATAAGCTTTATAAAAATACCTTGGTTTTAAATCATAAGAGCTGCAAATAAAAAGCAAAAATAATCAAACAAATTTTCAACATCTGTAAATATTCTTATAAATATATTAATAGCGTTTATATCATTTACATAATCTTAACCATAATATTTTTCTTCAATTAAACTAAAGGCATTTTTAATAAGAGATATTGGTAAACATATTACTAAAGCAAAATAAAATGTATAAAAAAGTAATTTTCCATGATTGAGTATTTTTTTTTTTGATTCATCTCTACTATCAAATTAAATTTCATTACGATTGTTCAAATTAACTTAATTCTTGTTAGTATTCTAAGCTTAATTTAGCAAATCTTCCATAGAGTCTTCAATATTCTCTATCTAAACATCTTTATGAGCTTCTTTTTCATTTTAAGAATATTAAAAAAAAGATTATTCACTCATTTATAATTTTTGTATTTCAGAAATAGGATAAATATTTTGAGATTTGATGATCCTGTCCACTTTTTCAAAAAAAATAGATTAAATAAAACAATAATTCAGATATTATCCATAGGAATGCTTTTTTTTATCAACTTTTTTCTTATAACTTTGGTAGCTGATGATTTCAAACAATATTTATATCAAGAAGAGCACTAAAGTTTCAACTAAAAAATTCTGCTACAAAGTCAAGCTCATTATCTGTAAATTTTAATTAATTTTGCTTATAATTTCAATTAAAAATTAGATACATTAAAAGTAAATAAATATTTCTTGTTATTTCTAAGTAATAAGAGTAAATAGAAAATAATTAGTTTTTAACCAACAAACACGATTGTATAGATAATTAGCTTACAAGTTAAAATTTATTAAAGATATCACCAAATTACAAATTGATTTGTGTTCAATTTTCGCTAAAAAAAAAATAAACAAAACTATAATTATCTTAAATAATTTTTTTGATAAAAGTAAAATATAGTCAATTTATTAAATCTAATAAATTTAGTTTTAAAAAATTTTAAATTACTTTTTTTAATATTTATTTTCTAAACATCCATTTTTATTTTGTATTTATTATAAAATATTTTTTTAATTTATAATAGTAAAACAGATTACTAATTAAAATTAGAAAAAGTAAATAAAATTTAGAGCAGAAACAGCAAAAAGAGTTCCTATTTTTTAAACTATTATTTAATTATTTTTTAATATTTTCTTATCAAATGTAAAATTAATGTTCTAAAATATAGTTTATTTCTAGTTAAAAAATTTTTTTAATTCGTTTTATACTACTGATGGAGAAAGTATTAGGTATTAAATAGACTTTATTGTAGAATTAAAAAATGGTTAGATTAAATCATGTTAAAAAAGTAAAAAACCTAATGAAAAAATAAATTAGGGTTTCAAATTTATGATTTCATCAAATTAACCTAACTAGAAGTAGGCACATATGATAAAATTTACATGATTAAATAAACACCGGCTATCTTTTGTATTTTTATCATAAATGTTTTTAAATGCCATTGTAATAAATGAATTTTTTTATCTGCAGTTATTACTTCTAAAATCTTGAAAATATTGAGAAAGTTAGAAAAAATTTTATTTAAAAATAACTTTTAATGAATTTCTCATATTTTAAATAGAGAAAAAGATAATTATTTTTATGAAAATTAAAGATACATATAAATATATGCCAACTTAAATGCTTAAAAGCATTTTTAACTGTTTTAAAAAAGTGTTTTTATACTACAAGCTTTTGCTATAGAAGTAATTTTTGAATGCTCATTATTCATTATTAGTATAGTTTCTAAAAAGATTTAAATAGTACTTGTGAATTTATTTTTTAAAAATTATTATTAATTATATGAGTAAGTAAGTATTTACAATACACTAAAAACTTAATTTTTTTTGTTTCAATTAAAACCAAATTTTTCTATTTCTATTTTAACCTATAAATAAAATATATCAAAAAAATTTGTAAAGTAAAATTTGGTTTTTAACTATAAATATAATAAATAAATTTTATTACTAACATGCAGACCTTGAGAATGAAAAGCTGTTGACAAATTTTAAGTGCTGTCTGATAGGATTTATGATTGAATGAAATTCTTTTTAGCAAAGATAATAACTTAAATGATTTCAAGAATCAAAAAAGCAAAATAAAGCGTTAAAAATATTTTTGAAAAGCAAAACTAAACTAATATTGTCTATAGCATTTTGAATTTGCTTGATGTGAAGCAATACAAAATAATAAGTAATAACTTTGACAAAAAATAATTCTAGAAGCAATACTATAAGAAATACTCTTAAATGCAATTCTCAATAAGCATATAGATTCATATCCTGATTTTCCAAATTTATTTCTTTGGCAAAATAATTCCGATTTCGATGAATAAGTTTAAGAAAATAAATTTAAATCAGGCTAACTTTTAAAAAAATTGAAAATATATTCAACTCATAAAATGGTAAGGAATCCTAGCATTTACTCTAACATTTCTAGCTAAGATTAGTAATTTTTTTTATCATTGCAAATAAATTAATAAATTTTTTTTTCTTACATATAAATGATTTAATTTTTATTTAAAATAGAGCACAATAAATAATACAACTATTAAGATGCTGTAGAGGAAAAGCTATGATGGTTAAAAGATATTTTTATATAATTATAAAATTTATATATTTATATTTTAAATGTCAGATAAGGTTTTTTGTTTTACTTTATTTTATATCTTAACAATTTTTTAATTTCTTATCATTTTCTGATTTTCTGATTATTTTATCAAAAAATAAAATAAATATTAATTAATAAAAACAAACAAAAAGTTTACTTGGCTTAAATTACAAAAGAAATATTTTTTTGAAAATTAGTTAGTATTTAATGAAAATAATTGAATTTAATCTAAGTGAGTGGATTAGCTTAAAATAATGAATTAGTTCTTTTAAAATGAGCTCTTAAAGTTTATTTCTAACTAGTTAAAAAAAAATTGAATTGTAAACCAAATTTTTGATAAAATAAATAATATTAGCATATTTTTTTAAATTATTTTATGAAGGACTGAAAAAAACATTAATAATTTTAAATACATTATGAAATTACATTTTTGTTTGTAAAACCCCTTAATTTTAAATTGGTTTATCAATAAATAAAAATTCAATATTTTATTCATGAACTTTCTTATTTTAACCTAATAATTAAAACGATTAAATATTATATCATAATAAATTTTCTTTGAATATTTATTGTTATTATTTTAAAGATATTATTTAAAAATAAATAAAGAATTCTAATATATTAAAATGATAACTCCGAGATGGTGTAGTGGAAAGCATAGTAGCCGTCCAAGCTGCAGATCTGGGTTCGATTCCCAGTCTCGGAGAATGAGTATTTTTATAATCAAACAAATTTTTATTTTATTTATTGTGCCTACTATAACTTTGAAATTTATATAAAATTGTAAATTTTTTTGGTAATGTTAAATTTATTTGTTAGTTTAATAACTTTTAATATTTAATTTCAAATTTTTTTTATCGTTTTCTGATTATTTTATCAAAAAAATAAAATAATATTAAATAATAAAAATGAACTAAGAGTTTACTTGGCTTAAATTACTATAGAAATATTTTTTTGAAAATTAGTTAGTATTTAATGAAAAAATATGAATTTAATCTAAGTGAGTGGATTAGCTTAAAATAATGAATTTATCTTTCTTAAATTTTTTCAAAACGAGCTCTTAAAATTTATTTCTAGCTAGTTAAAAATAAATTGAATTATAAACTAAATTTTTGATAAAATAAATAATATTAGCATATTTTTAAAAATTAATTTATGAAGGACTGAATAAAAGTAAATAATTTTAAATATATTTTGCAGTTACATTTTTGTTTGTAAATCCCTTAATTTTAAATTGTTTTGCAAATAAATAAAAACTCAATATTTTATTTTAAAGAGATTATTTAAATATAAATAAATAAATCTAATATATTATAATGATAACTCCGAGATGGTATAGTGGAAAGCATAGCAGCCTTTCAAGCTGCAGACCTGGGTTCAATTCCCAGTCTCGGAGAATTAATATTTTTATAATCGAACAAATTTTTAATTTATTTATAGCATCTATTATAACTTTCAAATTTAAGTAAAATTGTAACTTTTTTTGGTAATGTTAAATTTATTTGTTAGTTTAATAACTTTTAATATTTAAAATAAAGAAAGTGTTAATTTTTCTTTTACTGCTTTCAATTTCATTTTTCAAATTTATCACTTAAAATGTTTTAATTTATTATCTGAATTTCAGCTATTTAAAATATTTGAATATATATTTAGATTAATTTCCTAATGATTTTTAAATGAACATTTTTCAATAAAATTTAAAAATCCAAATTAAAATCATAAAATTATATCATCATCAAAACATTATCTTTTTTTAAAAAAACTTTCCTTAATATGTGAAATTAAGAAAAGATAAACTTTGTTTGAAATTCAAAAAAAGTGATTATATTTTATTATCTCTTATTATCATTAATTTTTTAAATTTATATTTGATCTGACTTTTAATTGTTTTTTATATTCAAATATCAAAAAAATAAATGATACAATAAGATTTACATTTTGAAGATTTAGAAAATGTAAATATTTACTTTTAAATTTATTGTCTTTTAATTTTATTTTTACAATAAAAAAAGTTTTTACACTCTCCTCTTGAAAATCTTTAAACTCTAACTAATCTCCAAATTGATCTTATGTAAATTAAATCTATTATCATTAATCTAATTTCTTTTATCATTACAATCAGGTTAGTTTTTTTATAAGAAATATTCTCATGTGTATTATTATTTATTTATTCAAACTAATGTTTATGCTTTTAGGCATTATTTTTCACTTTCAACTTTTGCTTAAATTATTTGTTAGTTTTTTCTAATTACATATTATTTATTCAAGTTAACTAATATTATTTTTTAACATTAAAAAGGGATAGTTAAATTGATGATGGAGGTACCTTAGGCTTAGGTTATGTATTATCAAACTGCATTAATTTATCAAATTTAATAATTGAATTAAGGTAATAGCATTCGACTGTTATATTATTTAATATCAAAATGGATTAAAATTAAAATATATTTTTTATTTACTTTTTGATTCTGATTATGTTTTTTTGTTTAATTTATTTTCAGTTTTTGCTTAAATTATTTCTTTAATATTTAAAAAGTAGCAATTAAATTGGTGATGAAGGTGTCTCAGGCTTAAGTTTTTCCTTAGCAAACTGCATAAATCTCTCAACTTTAACACTTAATTTATAGTAAAAATAGAAAATTTTTTCTTGATTTTTTGATTGTGATATTATTTAATATCAAAATTTATTAAAACAAAAGCAATTTTTTATTTGATTTAATTTACTTTTTGATTCTGAATATGTTTTATTAATTTAAGATATTTTTCATTGCAACTTTTGCTTCAATTATTTATTCGCTAGTTTGTTCTTATTTCTTATTTTCCTATATTTTTATAACTTAATAATTAATATTATGTTTAATATTAAAAAGTGCTAATTAAATTGGTGTAAATGGAGTCTCAGGCTTAGGTTCAGCATTAGCAAAATGCTCTAATCTTTCCAATTTAATACTTAATTTAAGGTAAAAACAGCTTATTTCTTTAGAATTATAATATTTTTTAACATAACTATGGATTTAAAACAATAATAGTCTTTTCGTTTGATTTTTTGGTGTTTTGATTGTGGTTATGGTTTTTTACTTTATGCCAATTTGAATTTTTTAGATTTTTTAAAGTTATCTATTGATTTCATATTTTATATTTCTTTACCTTTGCAAATTCCTAACAGATTAATTATATTTCCTACAATATTAAAAAAGTGACAACTAAATTCATACACAATAGAATTAACAGAATGGAATACTAAAAGCTCTCAGATATGCAAAAACTTATATTTTATAATGCTTTAAATTATAAAATGCTATTAATCAAGCCTCAAGCTTATATTTCGATTTAGCAAACTGCACTAAACTCTCAAATTTGACACTTATATTATAGTAAAAATAGTTTATTTCTTTTGAATTATTTTATTTTATAATATCAAAATGATTTTAAACAAAAATACTCATCTTACTTATTAATTTTTATTTGATCTACATGTTTTTTGATTGTAATTATGTCTTTTAATTTAATTCATTTTTAATTTTCCTTTAAAAATATATTAATTAGTTCCTTATATTTACATTTTTCCTTCTAAAAAGCTACTAAATTAATCATATTCTCATCTACATTTAAAAAGAAATAATTAAATTTGTCCTAAAGGTGCCTCAAATTTAGGTTAATTACTTGCAAACTGCTCTAATCTATCAAATTTGATTCTTGATTTAGGGTAAAAACATAATAAAATATTTATTTAGGATTGTGAAATTTTATAATCTCAAAATAGATTAAAACAGAAATATTGTTTTTATTTGATTTGATTTATTTACTTTTTGATTCTGCTTATTATTTTTTTAATTTAAGTTTTTTTTAATTTTCAACATTTGCTGATATAAATTATTTACTAGTTTTTTATTCTTAATTCATATCTTTTATTCATTTTTCCTTCTAACGAACTAATATTTTCTTCAAAATATAAAAAGTAAAAATTTAATTGGTGATAAAGGTACCTAAGGCTTAGGTTTAGGATTAGTAAAGTGCACTAAGCTCTCAAATTTGACACTTGATTTAAGGTAAAAATAGCTTATTTGATTTAGATTGTGATATTTTTTTTTAATATCAACATGGATTTTTAAAAAATACTTTTTAGTTCTAATTATGTTTTTTTAATTTAAGCTATTTTTATATTATACTTTTGCTTGAATTATTTATTTTTTGATTTTATTTGATATTTTTTTCTTAACTTTCCTTCTAATTAACACATTTTCTTCAATATTTAAAAAGTTAAAATAATATTCGGTTTAATGGTGTTTCAGACTTAGTTTCTAAATTAGCAAACTGCACTAAACTCTCAAATTTGACCATTGATTTAAGGTAAAAATAGCTCATTAGTTTTGGATTATGAATTTTTTAATATGGAAATGGATTAAAACTAAACTACACTATCACCTTTTAAATAAATTATTTACTAATTTATTCTTATCTTATATTTTTTATTCATTTTTCCTTGTAAATAACTAGTATTTTCACTAATATTTAAAAAGTCAAAGTTATATTGGTAGTTATTATGTCTCATACTTAGGTTCTGAATTAGCAAACTGCTCTAATCTCTCAAATTTAAAACTTAATTTAAGGTAAATACAGCTTATTTGATTTGGATTATGAAATTTTAAAAATTAAAATGGGTTAAAAAACAAAATGAATCATATTATTTAATTTACTTACTTTTTTATTCAAATTTATTTTTATTTTAATTTAAGTAATTTTTAATTTTCAACTTTTGTTAAATTATTTTCTGGTTTAATCTTATTACTTATAATTTTTACTTTTAACTTACTAATATATTCTTCAATATTTTAAAAGTGAAAATGATATTAATGCAAAATGTCTCTCAGACTTAGGTTCTGGACTAGCAAACTGTGCTAATCTCTCAAATTTGACACTTTTTCTCAGGTAAAAACTTATATCTTTTCGATTTTTTTAATTGTGATATTTTTTTATTCTAAAAAAGATTAAAACAAAGATACTATTTTTATTTGATTTTTTAACTTTTTTATTCTAATTATATTTTTTTTATTTAAGTTTTTTTAAATTTGACCTTTTTCTTAAATAATTTACTAATATTATTCATATTACAAGTTGTTACTTTATTTTCCTTCTAACTAACTAATTTTTTCTATTATAATAAAAAGGTTTAATGAAATTGATTCAAATGGTGGATCATTCTTAGGTTCTGAATTAGCAAACTGCACTAATCTCTCAAATTTAACACTTAATTTATGGTAAAAATAGGTTATCTGTTTTGGATTGTGATATTTTTTAATAACAAAATGGATTAACAAAAATAATCTTTTTATTTTATTTATTTATCTGATTATTGTTTAAGCCATTTTTCAATTTTAATTAAAATTTGCTTAAATTATTTGATAGTTTATTCTTATTTCATCTATTTTCTTCATTTTTCCTTCTAACTAAATAATATTTTCTTCAATATTTAAAAAGTGGAAATTAAATTGGTGTAGAATAGAATAGAATAGAATATACTCGCACATGTATATGCACTCAGAAATACTTAATATTAATTTTTATAATTTTATAATATTTATATATAATTATTTGGTTTTAATAGTTTTTGGCAGGTTTGTTAAATTTGTGACACAGAGGATCTTTTTAATTAATTTTAATCGTTTTAATATTGGCTCTTTATAAAATATGTTTTCAAATAAAAATAGTAATGTATCCTTAAATTAGTGTTTAAAATAATTTTTATTAATTACTTGCTGAAGTGTTAAATTTACACACACCAAAATTTGTTAACTTTGATTTTTTTATTTTGATGATAAAATATTTTTTTTGAATTATTATTCATCAATAAATAATTTTTGTTTTATTATTTTTAGAATTAAAGATATATAAAGTTATGATTTATGGTATTTTTAAATATGTGGTAAGAGAAATGTGAAATCGCTATTCTTTATTTATTTATTGATTTTATTTAATTTAAAAGCATAATCTTGAGTTAAAATTTATTAATAATTTGTAATTTTGAGATTTATAAAAAATATTTCCACAAATAAATAATAAAATGGTATAAAAGCTAAAATACCTTATAGAGGTAACAATTTAAATGCATCTAAAAAAAATCTAATGGAAATTATTAGGTTTTTAATAAATTGATATGTAATGGGTCTGACAAATAACCTTACCATTTATCTAAAGATATTAACCCTCTATATTATTTTTGAGTGCTACATATATTCTTACAGAGCTTTGAATTCTCTACAAATTTATATAAATAGTTTATTTTTTTAGAGCAATTTATATATTTTTATTTTAATCATTCAATCTTTTTATAAAAAACAACAAAAATAATTTATACAATAAATATTTTTATAGTTTCATTAGTCTATTAAGAGTATTTATTTGCTAAAAGTATAAAACTTGTTTAAATTAATCCATTTAAATAAAGATATTATGACATATTAGATTTAAACTTTGCCTGAGTTCTTACATAAAATTAAATTAGTAAAAAATTGAGGGTAATCACTTTATTTTACTATCTTTTGTTGAAGGTTAGCATTATTCTAAATTTTAGAAAGATACAGAAATTTTTGACACTTTCTATGGATAAAAAAGAATATATTATTTTAAAGAAACATTTAAGAAATATTTATTACAAGGTAGAAATAGATTGAATACTTCCTAATTTAAATAATAATAAAACTAAGTAAACTCAAGTAGAAATTTAAGTCAATAAATAAATACATTAAGTCTAAATATAAATGAGCAACTTAAAGAATACTATTAAAATTGTAAATTATTATTTATTTTTGTAAAATTTCTACTTTTTTGTAAACTTGAGTGCTTTATTTTTTTATTAATTTGAATAATTTAGCTTTATGGACTAGGTAATCCCTCACCAAACTATGACAAAACACTTCATAGTATAGGAAAGATATACATAAATCATTTAGCCAGGGTTTATAAAGCAGATTTCAAGCAGTCAAGAGGAAAAGGTTTTTTTGCAGCTTTTAATATTGCAAATCGTATTTTCAAAATCCTACAATTCGTTGATATGATAAATATCTTTTGCAGATTATTAATGCATAATTATTTATTTTTATTTTTGGAAAAAATAGGAGGTGAATATGCTCTAATTAGAAACTCTAAAGGCGAGCAAATAGCTTTGTTCAAATCTGACAGTTATATGAATCTCAGTGGTGTTCCCTACAAGCAATTTTTGAAAAACTGTGATGTAAAAAATTAGTTTTAAAGTCCATTTACTTGCAAATTTATATCTTTTTTTAAAAGATAATAAATCTTAAATAACAACTATATTTTAATACCTTTATTTTCAATATAAAAATAATTTAAACAAAGACTATTTAATATGCCAACTAATATATTGTCCATGATGATTTAGAATCTAAACCAGGAAAATTCAAAATAAAAAATGGTGGAAGCCCAGAGTAAGCATCAATTAATAAGTATAAAATATGAAAAAAATTTATTCTAATTTTATTTAAAGAGGACATAATGGATTAAAGTCAATAATTGATAGTATTGGAAGCAAAGATTTTTAAAGGCTTAAAATTGGAATAGGTTGATTAATTTTCTTAAATTATCATTAATGTAATTTTAAAAAAATAGGAAGACCTGATAGCAAAGATCCAGAGGTAGTTGCAAATTATGTAACATCAAATATTTCATCAGGTATTAAATTTTAATCAAAACTTTTTTGTTTTATTTTTACATATTTAATTTATTTGCATTATGAAAAAAGAGGAATACAGACGCTACAAAGAAGAAATATTTCCTTAGATAGATGAATTCTTAAAAAAAAATAATATACTTTGAATAATATTAATAAAATTTATTCATGTTATTTCTTATCAAGTATACAATATGGTTACTTAAAAATGTAAATTTTTCATAGAATTAATCTTAATTCTTAGATTAAATATATAACTAAATTGTTTGAATGTTAATGTAAGATGAGTTCTTTTGATAAGAGTATTTTGTGCTTTAAATAAAATTAAAAAAATCTTTAATAGTAAATCAATTATTAAAGGACATTTTTAATATATATAAAGTACACCTAATAGTTTAATTTAAATCTTTCAACTAGCAATATTTGATAAAGAGTGCTCATAATTCTTAAATATGAACGAAGGTTTACTAAAATAAAATAATTAATAAAAAAAAATGAAAAAGATAAAATATTTAAATATTAAATAAATAAAAATTATTAACGTTATAAGTTAGATAAAAGTTAGGTAAATTAGTTTAATAAGTGACAAAGTTATTTTATCTATTTTTAGGATTCATTTTAAAATTTTTTATATAAGAAGACTAAATTTAATGATCTTTATTAAATAAATTTGAAATATTTATTTATTTGATTAATTAAAAATTTTACATGTTAAGAAACTTTAGTAAAAACTATTAAAATTTAAAGCTGATTATTTGGAGTTTGAAATTTTTAAAATAATAATTTGTAAATTAATTTATAAAAATGAATGAATTTGTTTTTAAAAAATGGCTAACATTTTTAGAATGAAAGAAAAATTAAATAGATAAAAGTTAAATAAATTAGTTTAATAAGAGACAAAGTTGATATATCTATTTTTAGGATATATTTTTAAAAATTTTTATATTAGCTGACTAAATTTAGATTAAATGATTTTTATTAAATAAATTTGAAATATTTATTTATTTGATTAATAGAAAAATTTTATATGTTAAGAGACATTTGGTAAAAACTATTAAAATGTAAAGCTGATTAATTGGAGTTTAAAATTTAAAATTATTTGTAAATTAATTTATAAAAATGTATGAATTTGTTTTAAAAAAATGGCTAACATTTTTAGAGTGAAAGAAAAATTAAGTTAAATGTTTAACTCAAATAAAATGTGAAATTATTAAATAATTTTATTTTAGAAACAATAAAAAATGTTTTCAAATGCTAAGTTTTCTTAAAATAAAGTGTTATTTTTATACCTAGTCCATGACTTTAATTGCAAATAAATATAAAAATTTATAAAACTATTAATTTATTTTAGTTTTGCCAAAAGCTAACATCTATTTAGAGTTAGATTTAGTATGTGTTTGTTGAGATGTTAATGTTTTTAGATAATAATTATGAACATAAATATCATTTAAAACTTTCTTTTTAAAAATATCGAAAAGTAAGTGTTTACTAATTTTGGTTAGAGATTTTAATGATATAATAAAATGTACATATAATTTATAATCCTAATTTGGTGGATTGATAAAATTAGACTCACAATAAATCTTTTATGTTGTCAGTCTAATTTCTTATGATTGTTTTGCTTACATGAAAAACGAATGATTATTCTTCAAAATACTTAATTAATATCCAAAAACTATTAGAACTAAACAATTTTTCTTAAAAAAAAAAGATTTGTCAGTCAAACAATCAAATATATTTATTTATAGAATATGAACACACAATTAAATAATATTTTAGAGAAGCAGGTGAATATCAAGGTAAGAGATTTGCTAATTATACCTACAGCTTGGCTTTTTTACAAGGGCCTCCAGAAGGTATATAGAGGCTTAAAGCTCGAGATATCTCACAGCAGAGTAATAAAGGCTGCTAAATAATCTAGATAATAGAGAGATTAAATAGTTAATAGTTTTGTTATACCTAAACCTAATTTAGACGATGAATTTATTGACAAAATCACTAGATCAGATATATCTTAGTTAAAGAAGTTGCTTGAAAATGGAGAAGTTACAAGTGTTGATTTAGTTAATATTTTTGCTGCTAGATGCTAAAAATACGGCATCAAGTATGAAATCATTACTCACTTGAAATACAATGAGGCTATTGAGCAAGCTAAGGAATGCGATGAAAAAAGGAAAAACTCTCCAGAAGCTTGCAAAGGGCATCTCTTTGGTATACCTATATCAATTAAAGAAAGTTTTCTTGAAAAAGGTAAATATGAAAAAACCCTTGAATACTTAAATTATTTCTTATTATCTCTAAATTTGATTTATTTTTTAATTTCCATTATAAATATGCCAAACAGTGCTTTGAAATCTAATTAATGATTAATTCTGAATTAATTTTTTGATTTTTTGATTTTATTGCTTTTTATTTATTTTTGTTGGAGCGAACGAATAATCAAGCTAATTTATTTTTAATCAACTAGATTACCCTTCTACAAGTGGTTGCTCAGCAAGAGTAAACAGAGTAGAATAGGAAGATGGTATTAATGCTAAATAATTAAAAGCAAATGGAGCCATATTACTCGTTAGAACAAACGTTCCTCAGCTTTTGATGACTTTTGAATCTATTAACAACATATATGGAACAAGTTAAAATCCATGGGATAAAACCAAATCTCCAGGTGGTTCTTCTGGTGGTGAAGGTGCTGCTATTTCAGGCAGATTATCAGTAGCTGGTTTAGGTAGTGACATAGCAGGTTCTGTTCGTAATCCAGCAGGTAAAAAAACTGATTTAATTATTTCTTATACATTTAATCGTATTCAAAATAGGCATGTGTGGAATATATGGTCTAAAACCTGGTACTCATAGAAGTATAGAATAAGGAGAAGCCAGATCATCAGAGGCTTTTGATGGACAAAGAACTATTCCTGTAATTTTAAAATTAAATTTATGAACTAAAAGTAAATGTAAATTTAAAATAGGGTACATCAGGTTTCTTAGGAAAATCTGTTGAAGATTTGGTTTTAATGTTCAAGAGTATGATGAATCCTGAAATACTCTAATCAAGAGATAAAAGCGAAATTCCAAGTCATAATCCTATCCTTCCCATAAGAGATGAAGTCATTTATAATTAAAAAAAGAATAGAAAGTTTGGCTACTTCAAAACTTTGTCTGCTATGGATTCAGCTTCCTGCTAGCAAAGAGCCGTTGAATTAGCTGTTTAAAGTTTAAGAGAACAAGGACACGAATGTGTAGAGATAGACATTCCTTTCTCTGAAGAATTGCACTAAATTGCTAATTAAGTCTACTTTGGAGATGGCTTCGAAATCTACAAAGAAGTATTAGAAGGAGAGAGTATTTATTTAAATTTATTTTTTATTAATTTTAATTAGCATTTTAATTGTAATTTGTTAAAAAAGTAATTCTGTTTTTGGAAACAAAATCATTTATTTTTTTATTTTATTCAAAGCTAAATTGTAGTTAAAATTCAATTTTTAAAAATTTTATTTTAAAATACAAAAGAGGAGATCGACATTTACACTCCTTTATTTAACTATTGCAGATTGTCAAAATTCGATAGAAAGCTAAAGTCTTTCTTTTACAATTAAATTGGTGAATAGAGACTTAAAAGAACAGTTGACACCCTTGAACCTATTAATCTTGTTTAAAATAATAGAGTTTCATATCAAGTATTTTCTGTAATTTCAAGAATGCTCTAAATATTTGATGATAATAAAATTGAAGCAATTATTTGTCCTTCTTTTGTCTCATGTGCTCTTCCTCATGGATATTCAAAGATTTCTTTCTTGATATTCATTTACACTTTCATGTGGAATATCTGTAATTTCCCAGCAGGTATAATTAAAAAGTTTTTTAATCTGAACCACTTTTAAATTGTTAATTAATTTACTAATTAAAGGTGTTTTGCCTGTAACTACTGTCAGAGAGGATGAATAACACTACAAGAACAGCAAGATTTAAGATTCAATTTCTAAAAATTTACATAACTTAATGACTTAAAATACCTAAGGCCTTCCTGTAAATGTTTAGGTTGTTTCAACACCCTACAATGAAGAAGTAGTTCTTAATGTTATGAGTTTAATAGATTCTTAAATTCAATTTTACAAAAACCATAAGTTACCTGATTTGAACTGAGATAATATCAGGAACTTTAAAATTCCCTATAGAAAGAAGGAAAAAATTATAAGATTTTTTATTCAATTTTCTTTAACTTTAGATGCATATTTATGTTTTTGAAACACAATATCTCTTTTTCAAATAAATGATCTATTTTGGATCAATTATCAAACGAAGATGATGTTTTTTTGTATGTAAAATAGAAATATTTGCCATAAACTCATATTTTTCAATTAAAATGCTAATTTTTATAAATCATTTCTATTTTTAGTTTTATCAATGGAAAATATTTTATTATAGCTTTTGATAAAAAGTATTTTAATAATTCTGGTTATTTAAAATAAACAAAATGAGTCTAACTATATTATTTAGTTTTTATATGAGTTATGATAAAAAAATGAGAAAATTAAATTCTATGAATCATGCACTATAATTATTCCATATTTTCTTATGAAAAAGTGTAAAAAGGAAAAAAATACTGATGAATAAAAACAGTTACGTCAATTTCTATTTGTGTATTACAATTTTCTATGACGCTAAGTTTTTTAATATAGAGCCAGCTTTAACTATTCAATAAATGTCTAAAAATGTAAAATAGAAATTATAAAAAGGATATCTTGATAACCAGTTCGAGAATATTATTTTTTTTAATAAATCAAATTTTTAAATTGCCAAATTTAACTTAAAAATAGAAATTCCGAATCATGTATATTCAATTTTACATGTTTCAAAGATAAAATATTCTTTTTTCTTGCAAATTCAAATAACAAACGAATCGATAATTTAACATAAAAAAACTTCTTACTTTGGTTTACAGTTATGGATAATAATTTATTTAATTAACACAATAGAAAGATATTTAATTTATAATGCGATTATGAATTTTAATTTATCAAATAACTTTTCGAGTGCTTTTAAAGAAAATTTTACTTACCAGAGATTACATTTTAAAAATTCAATACAAAAAGGGTCAAGTATTTTTGCATTAATTAAATGAAAATAATTTAAGCATGAACAAAAAAAATATAATGTAATTCAAGTATTCGATTAAGGTAAAAAAACTCGAAGATTTTAGTTTTATTTCGTATGATTGAAATTTACTTTCTTTTCTTCGAGTGTAGAAAAAAATATTAGATTACATAAATTTCTCTATTTAACTTTTTATCCAATATTTTAACCTAATTTTGAGATCGAGGTATTACCAGACTGAAGACTGACTGTATATTTTTTATTTTCAAGTAAAAAATTTGAAATTACATTTAGAATCTATAATCATTAAATCAATTAAAATAGATGGATGAAGTGATTTAACTGTTATAATTAATATCTCGTTTACAATCTGGTACTAAAAGTTATTTAAGTTATTTCATGCATTTATATTGTAATTCATTAATTTTATTATCAAATTTGAGAGAAGACTTTGATTTCATTTATAAATATCTTCAGTAATGTTTAATTAAGGGGCCACTCTTAACTTCATATTTTCCTCTTTATTATAATAGAACTAACAAAAAGGAAATCACGACATTTAGATTAAATATTACTTAAATTTTGTGATTTAATTTAAGGTTGTCATCCAATCAAAAATAGGTCCTTGTGATGATAAGATAAAATTATGTTATCAACTTAATTTACTCAAACCAATTTTGTGATAATGCTTCTTAAGCAGTATATTTTTGGTTTCTATTTATTTTAATATCAATAAATTTCAATTAAATACTTCATTCGTATCTTTTTTTTAAATTTTTTTTAATATTTTATCTTCTCAGTTAATCCATTATAATTTACTGTTTATTTGTGTTTTTTATTATATATTTTTCTAAAATAATTAATTATATCAGGTATATTGAAACTATTTAAATAAGAAAGTTTTTGAAATAGTCTTTCTTCCCACTTCCAAAAATGTAATCACGTTGACTTTAAGGTAGAAGTTTTTGCAAATTTTACTTTTTAGATAATAGTCATTTATCCAAAACGGGCATAAATTTAATTTATGGTTTTGATGCTTGTCTTCTATTTATAGCCCTTTAATTATCTTAATTATAATTAAATTAATATCTTGTATTTAAAACGATATGAAAAAGTGAGACAGACGTCTATTTTTAATTGATGTCATTATTTGGAGAAGCTCATGAAATCTATAAAAAAAGGAAAATAATAAAAAAAGCTGTATAAATTCTTATCTTTTATAAAATAATTAATCAGATTCATAACCAAATTTGTTCGTCTGAGTCTCACCATCCTTAATAACAGCTCTTTTTATAATTAAAGAAATAATAAAACTTTAATGGCTAGTTTAGAGTTTCAATTTCGGTCGTTCTCAAAATATAAATTTTGAATTTTTAGCTCCTATCAAAATTCAAAGGATCAGCTGAAAAATTATTGTCCTTTCATTCAAAAATGTATAACATACATACATATGCTCATTCATTCAAAAGACTTGCAGAATATGCGAATAATTAGCATGTATTTTATTATATTTAGTGAACAAAATACGTATTAATTTACTTTAAAAAAAACAATGAATTTTATCAAACGATATAATTTAAAACTTGCTCTGAGTCCAGGAGAAAAAAATTATAAATAATAAAAAGTAAAAAAAAACCAGATCTCAAAAAAAAATCTGATAAAAATATAATCAACAAATTATTAAAAAAATACCAAAATCTACTTTAAAAAACGCACAATATAAAATAAAATGAGCACAATCGCTAACACCTTGAAGTCTGCAACCTTAAGAATGAGCTCTATGTCAAGTATTAACTGTGGAAGTGGTAGAAACTTTGTTACACCTGCCATTAATATGATGATTAACTCTGAAAGCACAACAAATTAATCTAAATACGACAATTCCTAATTCCTTAACAATGGCAATAACAACGGTTCAGGTCATTTTAAATTTAACACTTACACTTAGCCTTTCGAAAGAACCCCTTTTGTTAAGACCAACTACCTTAATTGAAAGAAAATAAAAATGATTCTAAATTTTGTGTGTTTTCCTTGAGAGAATGATAGCAAATAATAAATAAATTACAGAAGCACATTTTCTTATTTCTAATAGAAATTAAGAAAATAATATAAAAATATCTATTTCTTTTGGAAAACTCAAAAATTCAAATTATGAATGTGAATGATTTACGCTTCAAATGCCAATCAAAAAATTTAACAAATATAAATAAATATAAGCAAATTAAATTCAATCAAATAAATAAATATCTCATTTCAAAAATAAATATATAAATACCATCTATACAACAAAACCAGATTACTTTACTACTACCTATATATAATAATACAGAACTTTATTTAACACTTGTATTTTATGTTATTATTACATTAACAAATGTATTTAATTTATCACTTTCAAAGACAGACTAAATTTAGGTTTACTAAAATTAGTATTAAATCTACTATTACTATACATACTGTACCAAAATAAAATATCCTTTATTTCATTATCGTAGCACAAATATTGAAGACTCATTAAATTGCATAATGTTTCTATTACAAAATTAATTTACTTTCCAAATAATCTGTTAGGTTCTAGGAGGAATTTAGAATCAAAATACCAAATAAGCTTATTTAAATCAGCTCTATGAAGCTAGAAAAATTTATTATTTATTATAATTGAAATAAAAATTAGTGATATAATCAAAATTTTTGTGATGAATATTGCGTAATAAATATCACAAATTAAAATTTGAAATTTCTTATGTAAATCAGTAAATTTCTATTTAACTGATATGAAGTAAAAGATTAAATTATTCCTCTTGATGCAAAAAATAATTAATTTCAAAAATTTATGATTTAAAAGAACATTTCTATTTTTAGAATTAACGATTTCAATTGTAAAAGAATGTAAAAATAAAGCTATAAATATTATTATAAACCAAAAATATTAAATAGAATTTAAATGAATCAATTTTATTATTATGTAAAGCTGGCTTTAAATATTTAGAGTATTTTACTTTTTAAAATTATAGCAGTAGAGTGGGAATAGAATTTTTTTATTGAATCTATAAATTTGATATAATTATATTTTTTATAAAAATTAAGAAAAAGTATATATTTAGAGTTGTTGGAATAGTCAAACCCCCTTTAATTTTCATAGTAATATTCTGAATTATTTATTGGCTGATTATAATAATCATTTATTGTCAATCTCTAAATATGATTAAGCTATAAATAGTACTAATTTACTAGTTTAATAAATATGCCTTTTTTATTATTGGTAAGAAAAAATGTAAAATTTCTTTTATAATATTTATTAAGATTTTTAATTAAAATTTATTCATCAAGAGTAACATTTTTTATTTTGTGGAAAATATGAAATTTTATGAACAATAAATAAAAATCTAATTTGTAATAAAAATTATAATAAGCGAAATACTGCTGCTTCTTTTTCATCATCAAATATTTCTAATAATAATCAAATTTATTTATAAAAGAATTATTTAATAAAATTTATAATTTATTATTTTTTTTCTAAAGTAATATTACCCAATATTTAAATTTTTTTATAAAAACGTAACATTTTATTTGTGTAGCAATAAGATTGATTGTTCTGCCAATATTAAAAACAATTTTGATATATAATTTATATCATAAGATTTATATTTATTTTAATAAAAATCTATTTATTGGATCTAAATATAATATTTATAATTTTTATAATATTATTATCTATTTTTTTAGATTAGTAATAGAAAATTAATAGAAATCTATTTTTCATCGATTATAAATTATTCAATTTTTAATAAAATGTGTATTTAGTTCTTGATATTATTATTTGAATTTAAATATATTCTACACTAATATTTTTATTATTATTTTAATATTAAATAAAATTTTTAGTTTAAATTTTACATTTATGCAAATTATTTAAAATATCAATAAATATAATTATAATAAAAATATTTTAGAATAAAGCAATTAAAATTTATTTTTAGTCCTTTTAATAAACATAAATGACTCAAATATTTTATTCTAGTCAAAATTTAATATTATTTTCCGTAAAGTATATTTACTTAATTTAGTTTGATGAAAAAAAATTTAGTTAAATTTGATTTTTTTTAAGCTATCTAAAATTCATTAAATTTTGTTTTTATCAAAAAGCAAAATCTTTTTAAAAATTAAAATTAAATAAATCATAAACTAAACATTTTTAAGAAATTAAAGAAATCATTTTAATATATTCATTATGATTAAATAATTTTTATCTCAATAACTAGTTTTTCTAATAGCTTGATTAATTTTAATGGTATCAATCATGAATTTATTTTTTTAATTTTTCCTTTAAAATTTTAAAATGCATTAATATGTAAATTAATTGGTTAACTCACTCTAAGAGGAATTTCCTTTAGCATTAAATTTACTTAGAATATCATTTAATAATATATCAATAAAATTTAATATCAAAATCATTAACTCAAATTTGAATATTTTATTTATTTTTTTGATAAAAGTGATTTTCTAAAATTAAAATAATTGAAATTAAATAATTAATTTAAATAATTTTGAAGTTTTCAAGAGTATAAGCAAAATTTATTTGGATGTATTCTGAATTTCATTTAAGAATTATTTCAATATTGACAACACATATTAAGTTTCTTAAAGAATAAAAAATATATACAAATATCAAATTTTCAAATATATTTTTGTAGTAAGTCTATATTTCATGATATATGCTATCATTCATAAATATATAATATATAATTAAAATTTTAAAAGCTATCCAAATACAATAAATTTCCTTTCAAGAATCTAATTTATAATTTTTACAAATGATTTAGAATTTGTAGATACACCAAACTTTGAAGCTATTTTTTCTTATTTACATTCTTATATGATATTTAAGAAGTTTAATTTAATGGCTATTAATAGAAAAATAAACAAAGCCAATAAGTAAATATTAAAGTAATTGATTTAAATTTAAAGTTCTTTATTAAAAAGTAATTATTTATATGATTTTGTTAATATGTAATTAAAAATGTATCAAAATTGAAAAATTTAGTTTGCTAATATAGATTTTATGTTTTATCTATTAATTATAAAGTGGAGATACATATTGATTTAATTTTATTTCATCAAATAAATTAAAAGTATGATGCCCTATTTAACATCAAAATATGCTATTTTAATGAAACGAGTTATATCTAGTTAAACTCTAAAAGACTTTCATTCTATTGCTAATTGTTCATAAAAAAAGAATTTTAAATTTTTTAAGTGAGTTCTATCAATACTATTACTCAAGTAACTATTAAAAGTTTGGCAAATAAAAATAAGTTAAAAAATTATATTTGAAAATACCCAATTTTTACAGATTTCAGTTTTATTTTTGATATTATTTAAGTTACCTTAACTTGTGAAAATTTGCAATCAATTTAATCTATTTGGTATACATTTTAATAAAAATAAATATTAAATAAATTTATTTAGAAAATAGCATTATTGTTTATTTAAAGATAAAATGTAGCAAATAATAAACGATGAAAACAAATATATGATAAATTAAATATGAGGATATTTTAAATAAAATATTTCATTTAAATTTAGATTTTAGCTGTTTTTATGAATTAATAATTAAATTTTATTTTTTGAATTAGAAATAAATCAATAAACTAAAAAGTTAATTTTATTTTCATAAACAAACATTTTTTTAGTAAATATTTATCTAAATTTTAGTTAATTGAAATGGTATGTAATTTGTCTTTTCTTTACTCTATTAGAATAGTATTTATTAAAACCTTCATTTATTACAAAATTTTAGTACTTAAATTGAGCTAACTAAAATTAGAATTTATGATTGAAATTCATTTCGAGTAAATTTTATCAAATGATTTTATTTAATTTAAAAATCATTTTAAATTGTTTTGAAGGTTAATCAGAAATTCAAAGTAATTATTATTATTTTAGATCATAATTCGGGGTTTTTAAGAAATTATTTAATTAAATAAATACACTTTTCTAAGACGTAATTTCAAAATATGTATTAATTATTTTTTACATATTAACATTTGTAATTAACATTTTGTCTATTGCTAAGGTAAATAATACTCTTTTGTTTATAATCAGTCATTTCTTAATAGGTTTAGTATACAATCTGTGAAAGATAACTAATTATTTAATAATTATTTGGTAAAAGTGTTGATACTGTCAAATTATATTCTAAAGTTTTGCATCTCCCTTATCATGTACACGATAGGTATGTTTCCAAAAGTATTTTTTGTTAATTTTTGTTAGTTTTTAAGTAAATAAGTAAATTTTTAGAAAAACGAAGTAAAAAGATCTTAAAAAATAAGAAATGAATTAAATTTATAAATATTTCCGATTATTGAACTAGAATTTTATGAGTTAAATTTTTTAATTTTAAGAAAAAGATAGCAAGTTTAATTATAAATTAATTAAAAATTGTTTTAAATCCTTTAAAAGGAGAAGCAATAATGAAAATAAGGTGTGTAAATCAATGAAAATTTGTAATAAGATTAAGTATAATTTTGGCTAAATTGAGATACTAAAGTTACTTTTTTATAAACAAGAAGTAAATTAATGCTTTTGTTTATTATTTTCAATTTAAAATAATTATATTAACAAGAATAAACATCAAAAAAAGAATTTAAATAAATATTAAGCAAATAAATATCAAAATTTTGCTTTGTTACTCTTTGCTATTTTGAAAGCAACTTTTTTCTATATAAATTCAGCAAGGACTATGAATTTAAATGGTTTTAGTAAATGACATTAAGTAAGAAAATAGATGAATCAATGATTGGAAGTAAATTAGAAAATTTTATACAAAAAAACAAAATAATACGCACATTTTTTAAATATAAGAATATTATTATTAAGTGTATTATTATTAAGCATAATTAATGTTTAGTAATACTTTATTTATTTTTTATTTATTGGTGATGAGATTTATGGGAAGCGATAGATGACAATTGTTAAAACAAAATTTAGAGGTTTAAATACATCATTATCAGAAAGAAAAGTAATTATTATATGACGACTTTAAGAGAAGCGGAAGAATCACTATTGAGTGAATGAATGAATGTATTTTTAATTAAGGTTTTATTTAAAATTCGTAAGATTAAAGTGTCTCATTAATTAACTATCTCAAATCAATTGTTTTTAATAGTTTTTCAAATTACTTGCTTGTATTTAAGTTTACATATAAACCTTGTGTGATATATAAATGGATAGCTACCCCATCAAATATTTATTTATTTGGATTTATCACACTGAGATTCTTTTTTCTTAAATAAGCTCTTATTGGTCTTTTTACTTATTATGATGTTGAATTTTATTTTCAATTTTTGTTTATGAATTATGTAATTAATTTGTAATTGTTTTATGTAATGTTGATCCCATTCTTTTTCCTGCTTCAACCAGGGTTTCCTCAGTTTTACAAAAAGCAATTCTTACTAAATTTTAACCAATATGGGCATACTATTTTGAATAAAAAGCTGAGCATGGTAATGCAACAACACCTTTTTCTTTACAAAGCCAAAGACAGAAAGCCCAATCTTTAGTATAAGGACGATTCTACTCTGGATTTGTATAATAATCTTAAGGTACTTCAATGTTAGAAATGTCAGCTAAAACACTGCAACCACCCTCAGGAATATAAATATTAAAATTAATAGGGGAACTTATCAATTCTTTAACGAGTCTAGTTCGACCTTCTTTGAGTTTTTTGTTAAACTCTTAGAAGTAATCACCCTTTAAGGACTACTCAAGTGTATCAGCAATAGCTTCTTACAAGGGTCCATAAATGCAAAATCCGTTGTATTAATGGAATGCTGCTGTGCATTTAATTAAATGTTCAGGACCGATCTATAGATTAAATAAATAAATTTAATTGAAGAAATAATAAAATTTTATTAAGAAAATCAAAGCAAGTCCTTTGTGGGTAAAATATTAAGAAGATTTTTTAAATTCTACTATTTTCAAAAACAATCTTAAAAATGAATGAATGAATAAATTAATAATTGTGCTTCTTGCTTATTGGAATGTTCGTATCAGTTATGCAAAAACTTCATTTATTTATTTGATTAATTTTTCTTACTGATTTATTGTATAAGTTATTTCCTTTTTTCTTATCAAAACTTCATTTGATGATTAAATTATTTAAAATTTTTGATGATTACGTCAGCTAAAAAATTAAAAAGAAGCGTAAGGGGTAAGAGCGCACTTTGTTTATAATTCAAGAAACACGAGTGCAATAATAAAAAAGAGAAAAAGCAAGTCTGACGAATGAATCATCTATCTAAATGCACAAATGACTTAAGATGACAATTTATAAAAAAATGCCATTTTAGATTCTTTTTTCTACTTTTTTTTTGAATTATGATCAAATCATTTCAAAATTGTCAAAGTAGAATAAAAATGCGCTTCAAAAAGCTTTATTTTTTGCTTTGAACTAGTTTGAAAACTAAAAAAAAATATTACTGCCCATCCGATACGTACTCCAGTTGCAGAAAAGAGCTTTCCTGCAGAACTTACAGAGATGGTTCTCTCCCACATACCAGGAATATTAGCAATTCTAGGGATTTACAAAGGTTCGTATTTATCATAAGCATGTGCCTCGTAAACTCCATCCCAAATGACAACAACACGGTCGTACTTCTTAATGATTTCAGCGAATCTTTCGAGTTCTTGTTAAGAAAAAATCTTGCCTGTGGGATTATGAGGACTGTTCAGAAGAATGGCTTTAGTATTCTCGTTAAAAGATCTTTCAAGCAAGTCCCAATCAATATCCCATTCATCCTATTAAGAGTATTTTAAATCATCAAGACCACGTCTAACTAAATCGTTTTTAGTCACTTTGCCTTTAGGCTCAAGAGGAACAGAGCGCACAATACCTCCAGACATCATTATCTAGGCACGATAGCAATCGAAAGATGGTTCTATTAAAATAACCTCATCGCCAGGATCTACCATACCTAAAAAGGCGTTGCAAAGACAAGCAATACCTCCATTCGAAACTAAAACATTAGTTAAAGGATTAATTTCTCTATTGAAGAGAGGTGAATAGAAATTAGCAATAGCGTTAATCAACTTTTAGTGTCCGTATGCACGAGTGTACTAATGACTAGACTCCTAAACATACTTTGAAATGGCATCTTAGAAAAAGCTTGGAGGAGCCCAGTTAGGAAAGCCTTATCCCAAGTTGATGGACTTAGTTTCGTTAGCAAGAGGTGTGAAAATGTCTTAAACACGTTTATTTTCAAAGCCTTGAAGACGTTTTGCACTTTTAAAATGTTACTAGCTCATGTTAGATGAAAATTAATTGCAGGTAGTTTTTATTAATTGAATATGGATGTATTAATTTTTTTTTTTGGTATTTAATAATATAATAATTATTAATTTATTAGTAGTTATCAATTTATAGGTAGGATGGCGCTTTTATTAAGTAATCAATATGTATCTTATATTGTTAATAGTCTTTAATTTTTAGTGATGAGATCAGTATGTTAAATGCGTAGCAAATCCGTTTTGATTAATTTTTTTACTTTAAAAAATGGGTAATTAATTATTATTTGTTAAATAGAATGCTGATATTAGTTAATTTACTTATTAATTATGTGCAAATAAAAGGTTCAATTATTTGATTTATTCTATTTGGCTATATGTATATTATTGTTATTATTATTATTATTATTATTATTATTATTATAGAGTTAGTTGTCTTGCTTTTTAGTAAGTGTTTATACTCTTTTTACTTATATTGGTTTTTTATTGATTTCTTTCTTGGCTGTTTTTGATTTGCAAATTTTTTATTTTTATTAATATTTTATAATTTAAGAGAGCATTTTAGATCAATTTTAAATGCCTTTTCTTAATCAAATTACTATTTCTTCAACTCTTTCATTTCATTCTTACAAGCAACAAAGAATACATTTATAATAGTTTATTTTAAAAGTATCTTAATTTATATAAATGTAAAGCTCTTCAAAAATAACCTGCTGAAGCATAAAGTAAAGAAAAATTGTGTATATATTTGTTATTCTTTCCTCAATGCAACCATAAAATATTACTTGCTCCAGAATTAGTCAATATCTATATTTAGTAAATTTTCAATATTTTCAATATTTTTTCTATTCAAATACACATCATTCTTAAATTCTCCTAACAAAAGCCAATAATCCCTCAAATAAAATTTTACTAAAATCCACCTGCTTGAGTTTTTTAAAGGTAAAATACTATAAAAAAATGCATTTATGCAGGGGCGTTGTAAAAATTAAGAGTAATTATCATGTTTTAAAATTGGATAAAATCATAGCAATATTTAATACAAAAAATTAAGGACTGAGCTAATATATTTTGACGCACTTTTAATTAAATCAGAATGCAATTTTTAACTTACAAATTCTATTGAATAAATTTCCTGAATAAGCATCATTTTTTATCATGCTCAATTTCTTTGATACAACTATACAAGTCTAACATTCATTTTGTAGCTTGCTTCATTGAAAAAATTTGTTTTTTTGCTTCTGGCTAAAATTTAAACTAAAAAACTCTTAACGTTAATTGATCTTTTTAAAAAAATCACAACAAAAAAGGCTAAAATAAAGTAATTTAATTTGATTATTTCTAAAAGTTATTTCTGGAGAAATCGCATTTCAAATTAACAAAACTACAAAAATTTATCTGAATGGAATGGACATTATTTACCCCTTGCCAAATTACATTTATTTAATTAAAATAAGTTAATAATTTTGTTAAGTATTTTATCAGGAATTAAAATTAAACTTTAGATTGTGTATAAATTTTATGACTCTACAATTAAAAATAGAAAACTCTTAAATTTAAAAAAATATTACATATTATAATATCATATACATAATTTTTATGAATAAATGCTTTTTCCCCATCACATTCTTCATAATTGTTTCAAAAATTTAAAACTAAAAATAGATCAAATAATTATTTCCTAAATACAATTCTGTGTTCAAATTTATTAATCTAGTGAAATTAGTTTTTAAGAATTATCCTGGAGTTAAATCCCAGATAATATCAAATTTAGCTTCTTATGCTGCCTTCATCAAAATTAATTAGGTTTACAAATTAAAATTATTAAAATCTTACTTCATAGCTTCTATAAAAATAAATATAATTGTGTTTATAGCTTTTTAAAAACTTTAATTGATTTAATATATACATATTTTTTAGATTGTCTATTTTAATTTAATTTAAAATATTCTATTTACTTTTCTCTCATTTTAACTCTACTATGCGATCATATAAAGTTAAATTGCAATGCTTTCATTTATTCTTGCAAATTTAGAATTATGATTTCTCATAATTAAGTTGGGTGAAATGTTTAATAGAAACCACCAAATAAAGTTTACTAATATGTTTCTGATGAAAAATTTTATCTAATTGGTTTTAATTAAAAGCA
Source organism: Tetrahymena malaccensis 436 (assembly GCA_000231845.2). NCBI lineage: Eukaryota > Ciliophora > Oligohymenophorea > Hymenostomatida > Tetrahymenidae > Tetrahymena > Tetrahymena malaccensis. The sequence goes on from JH719955.1 coordinate 466,275, forward strand.
TATTTGTAATCATAAACACTTAATAAAAGTTTTAACCAATAATTTATCTTAGCCACATAAAAGCATTTATTTTTGTTCCAATATAATTTAAAATGTAAAATTTATCATGAATGATGTAAATTAAAAAAAGGTTAAATATCAAAAGATACAAGCTTTTTGACACCATAAGTTAGGCCTAAAATTAATAACTTTGATAAATATTTGTTAAATTTATCTTAAAATTTATTTGATTGAATAAACGATTTAGGCTTTTTATTTTTTTAATCAAGGAGGGAATAATCTCAAAATTTTTAAGAAAAATTCCTAATAAACTAGTGCTATTTGAAATATTAGCAAATAAATTTTTAATTTTATAGAGTTAGCACTAAAATAATATTTTATTTGACATATATAAAAAATCTTTTTGTAAGAATAGAGAGAAAGAAGTTCAAAATTTTTTAATTTTTCCTCATTATTAGATTATTTTATTTTAGTTTGAGAATAAATTACCTCTTTAAAAAATATATTGTTTTTGATTCGATTATTATTTTGTACAATTTAAATGAAATTTAATAGCTAATAAATGTATACTTATTTTTTAAATAAACTAGTTAATTGCTTTATGAATGCAATCTATTTCAAACAAACAGTCATTTTAATATAAATTATGATCAAAAAATGAAAAAAATATTATTCTCCATTCTAAATATTTTAATTATTTATGAAGATTATTAGGAAATATTTTTTACAAAACAATTTGGAAATGTATCCTTTAATTACTTAAATTTGGCTGAATATCTCAAACATTCTCTTAATTTTAGAAAAATTTAGATCTAAATAAATGGAGATAATTATAAGGCAGAATATTTATAATAATAAAAAGTAGAAAATTTAATTTAAAAATTGAAGTAGAAAATTATACTTGTTAAAAACTTTTATCAGATAATTATAATATGGTACCTTTAGTAACTATAAAATTTTTGTTTTATGTTCATAGGAGACAATCAATAGCATAATATATAAATATGTAGGATAAATTTTTAAATTAATTATAAAATTTTATTCACATAAATATATACTTATTGATAATAGATTTATCAATCTTAAAACAAAAATTGCTGAGTGAATAACAAAAATAAATAATTCGTACAATATACAATAATAATCAATATTAAAATGCTGATTTAAAAAAATATTTCAAAATTAAGAATAAATTAATAGATTGAAATTATATCAAATTTATATTTACTCTAATCATTCGTTTCCAAATATATGATAAAGGCCATGAAAACAACGATAATTTATTTAATTTAAATATTTTTTATTTTTTTGTGTAAAAAATTAAATTAAATATATTTTTTTTCAAAATTAATTAATTTTTTTCTACTAAAATTGGATCATGATTTAATCTAAATCATATTAAATTAAATTATAATATATTATTTAATTATTGTATAAAATTATGTTAAAACTTTTTATTAATCTAATATACTTAAAATAATTTCAGAAAAATATGTTTAAGTATTTTTTTTCTAATTTTTAATTTTATAAATTATTTAATTATTGTAAAAAATTATATTAAAACTTTTTACAAATATTTATTAATTTAATATAATTAAAATTATTTCAGTTGCTTTTCATTTATATAGATTGAATAATATGCTTGAATCAATAAATAAATAAAACAAGCTGAAAAATGCATTTAGCAAATTATTTATTATGGCCTATTTATTTTAACACTTTTTGAATAAATTTTAGAAAAGAAATTTTTAAAAGTTTAAATATTTATTTAAAATTATATAAATACAAACAGAGATTATTAACATAAAATATATTTAATTTAAATACATTTGATTAATTATTAATACTTAAAAACTTAAAATTATATTTTATTCGTGCTATATAAACCATACTTTATCAGAAAATTGTTATAAGTACAAATGTAGAATAAAATAAAAATGTTGGATAAGCTATAAGGTATTTCTTTTCAAATAAATCAAATCCCTAGTAATATAGATATAAGAAATTTATAAAAAGATTAAAATTAAATAGAAGTTACTTGATTAATCAGCTAAATAGAAAGATAAGTTGACCCAATTGAGCTTACTAAAGCTAACAATATTCCTAAAAATCCACTATATAAATAAAATACAAAATTATTTGGAATTTTTTTTATGATATAATAAGAATTATAATAATTTTCTTTATCTTATTTTTTTAAAATTATCAATTGAATTAATCCTTTTGAGTTACTTATCAGTTATTTTTATTTTTCATTTGTTTAAAAATTTCAATAAAAAGATATTCATTTAATTATATTTTGCTTTAAATTTATTCTAAGAGATATGACAAAAAGCAATAAAATATACTAAAAAAAGTATTAAATTACCTTTTTAATGTTAGAATTACATTGATTAAAGCCAAGGCAATAATAGGAAGGATACAATAGCCTAAAATACTGATCAAAGTGTACAAAGGAATTTTTTTATACTTTTAACAGATACATAGATAAAATTAATTAATCAATTAATATTATAGTTGATGGAAAATTTTTACTTCTTAGAGGAGTAAATTAAAAATAAGATATAGCATCATTGATCCAAATACTCCGTAGCCGAAAACATAACCAAATTATAATTTAGCAGACTAAATATATTTCATATAAAATATTTTATTTATATTTCATTTTCATATTTATAAAGAAAGTATGCTTTATATTATTGCTGAATATTAAATAAAGGAGAAGTAGATAGATAAACGCCAACAAATTCTAATTTAGAAAATTTAATTTTCATCTCAATGCTTTTAGTTTTGTAATAGCTAATAAATTTATCAACTCAAAAATTCCTATTAAAAATTCATTTGCTCGCTTATCAAAATACTTCATAAATAAATATTCAACAATGTCTTTAGTTTTATAATATTTTTACTAGCATCATAAGAAATCCTAAGAGTGAGCAAAGGATAAGAGGACCACATAAATCAGGATCTTCATGGAATTATGTTTTGCCTTACTTAAACTTGAATACTTGAATAATTCTATCTCTAATTAACTTTAGATCAATTCCTAAATCTATTTTTTACAAACAAAAATTATGCTTAATAAAAGTACTCAATAAAATGCTAATAAAACATTCATTCTTTATTTAGAATTATTATTTTTAAATTCATTTTTCCTAAGCTAATAAAATCTCATTTTCAAAAATAATTTATAATTATTTTACCTTCTAACAATGGAGGCTCATTATCGTAATCATAAGGCTATTGCTAACCTTTATTAGAAGAAAATTATTGAGATTCAGGATCATAATTTAATCCTTATGCTTATGCTTTATACTGTTTGCTTTCTGGATCTAATGAAATATTTTATTCTAAGAATTGATTCTATTCATTATCTAATGTAGATGTTTCCTATTTACATACCTAAATAAGTATTCTTGATTTATAATTTCCAAATTAATACTTGAATTTCTGGAATCTTCACGTCAAAATCTAAATGCACTAATTATTTTATATAATATTTTATTATGCTCCTATTTACAATACGCTTTGCTAAGTTTTACTTTACCTTATTCTTCAGACATTTTATGGTGGTTAAAGTTTGTATTTTAAAATAATCTCGCTGAATAAACAAAATAATTTAGAAAAATTAATTAAATATCTTTAATTAAAATACCACTCCAAATCAAATCTCTAAATCTAAACGTGTAGTTCTGTTTTCTCTTAAGTGTATTTCAGTTTTTAGAGGTTAAATTATAAAAGTAAAATATATTTTAAATAAAATATTCTAATATAGCAACAATCAATAAATACATAAATCAACATACAATTATAAATAAATATAGCCTAATTAAATATGTTCAAACAATTCTTCGTTTAAAATAAATTCCAAAATAAGCTAAGATGAATGCAAAATCGCTGAATTATTTTAAGTATTTAGATAATTTTGAAATTCAAAATGATAAGTCCCTTACATCATTTATATGTTATATTTGTAATTATATTATTAATACTTGAATTAAATACCTAAATAAGTAAAAAACGAATTTTAAAATCAAAATCTTTAAAAATAAAATGAAATTTTTTAATTTATTTTAAAAATATACCCAAGGAATAATAAATCAATAGAATAATTAAATTGATAGAGAATTTAAAAAAATTATTTAAATAGCTTAGTAAATAAACGAAATTTTTAATATTATTATTACAAATATTTATATTGTAAATTTTAGATTTCTTATTTTACATGTTGTAGTAATAAATCATTAAAAATAATTAAAGTCTTTAAGTAAATAAATCTCTTTCTAATGTTTTAATAATCGAATACGATATAAGTTTGCACACATCTAAACTAACACTTTAAGTGAAAATGACATTAGATCATTAAATTATTTTGTTTGTATAATATGCAAATTAATTTGATAAACCTTGCAAATAACTAAATAAATAAAATTTTTTATATTTCAAAATATTAAAAACAGGAACATTCTTTTTAAATTTTTCAATTTTGTTTAATTTGTTAAAAAATATTAATTTTTTTATTTATTAGAAGAAGATTTAAGCTTTTGATTAATATAAAATGAAGTAAATTTATCTAATTTTTGGTAATATTTTTCAATTTCTTTTTCATGATATTTAAAATAAATTGGAAATTAAATAATAATTATAAAAATTAAACAATTTAGATAAATATTAATGGTAAATAATTTCTTATGAAGTGTTTTGTTTACTTTTCTATTAAATTTACTTTTTACTATATCATCCTCTTTTTTAATGATAGATATTTTATTTATCTGTAACCAGACATTTATTTTTATTTAGAATAAATGAGTGAGAGGTATATAAGAGTAAAAATATAGCAAGAAATTGAAATTGCTTTTTGTTATACATATTACTTTACAAGAGCTTCGATTACTAAGCATTCAAATATATATGTTTGTATAACCCCCACCTAACATCTTATTGTGTTAAGCTTAATTTTATTGAAATTTAAAAAACTTATTTTGCAAAAAACATTATTACTGAATTAAAAGATATTTAAATTTTATATATAAATTTTTAAATAAATTGAAAGTTTATTATTATTTGAAATTCAAAATAATTTAATTATTGACATAAGTTTATAAAATAGATTTTACTTTATTTTTATTTAATTTAATAAAAATTTAATTAAATATTTTAATCAAATTTTCCAAGAATGAATGACGGAATAGATTTGTATGATTTAATTTGAACTATAAATAATCTACTTTATCAAATATAAAAAATGATCACAATTCTAAAATTATTTAAATTAAATACATAGAAAAAATAAAAAAATCTTTTACTGGACAAATTATGATTTCATTTTGGAATTAAATTTAAACTTTTAAATACTTAATAAAAAAAGAGCATAGTTGGAGAAGTGGAGAAAAAGAAATGGTAAACATAAAAATATTTGATATTTAAATTTTAATATTTTGAATATAAATAATAAAATTGTAAAAAAATTTTAGTCTTTCTTACTATGAAATTTTTTAGTAAGGATAATTGAAAATAATCACTTGATATAATAGAAATGTATCATCATTTTATAATTTCTTTTTTTACTTAGTATTTTTTAGCATTTCAAACAAAATTAAAGAATTCTATGTAAAAAAATTATATTTAATCTGTCCTATTTGATGCAATAATTATCTCTCAGATAATAGATGAATGAATGGATGTTTAGCTAGATTGAAAATGAGGGTGTAAAAGAGTGATTGAATATATTATAAGAGATAACAATAAATAAATTGAATGATTGCTTTACCTATTGAATAACTTATTCTAATAATGCGAATAGATAAAAAGCATTGTGACTAATTTATATTTTAATTTGATTATTCAATTTGAACAAAAAAGATTCTAATTTTAAATATAAGCTAAAGTAAATATTCAAAACAACAAAAATTTATTATAATAATTAGTAAGAATAATACCAAGAAAGAATGAGTGAGTGCTATATGCAATAAAAGGCGGTGATGGATATATCTTTGAAATACTACAATTTTACTTAAAATAAAAAGCGATTTAATTACTTTATAAAAGAATAAACAAAGGAAAGCAGATAAGGCATTGAAATTAATAAATTAAATCAAATAAACAAACAAGAAATAAAGAAGAGGGGCACAAAGAATCAAGCAAACAAAGAAATAAACAAAAGTCAGAAAGAAATCAAGCAAAAAAACAAACAATCAAACTAAACTGATTGTTTTAAAGAATATATCTCTATATCCAAAAACTATTTGTTTATTTCTTTTTTGAAAGTAACTTATAAACAAACCTGATCTACGAAGTCTATCCCTAAACAAACTAAATACAGATTAATACAATCCATTTTAAAGGGGATAAGTCCTGCTCTATTTAAGGGGAACAAGCCTCCATTTTTTCATTGCAATTTATACTGATAACACATTTTTTTTGCTGAAGGATATCAATTAAATTTCCGAATTATCAATTTATAAATAAATCAAACAGAAAAACCATTGTTTCAAATAAATATTATGATTTTTGGTTGTTATTGCTTGGAAGGAGTTACTGACTGTGCAGTTATGCTTGCTAGCTCAGCGATTGTAATTCTAAATACAATTTATTTATTACTTTCTGTGCTAAAAGCTGTTAAGGAAAGACGCAGTAGCTCTATCAGATCTTCAATAAAATAAATCCGCGGTGCTGAGCGCAAAATGAGCTATTGTTTTAAGATATTTGGAACTGCATTTCTTCTGATGATAAGCGTCGCTTAATTATTAGTTTGGGTAATAGTTAACAATTCGCAGCAATCAATAATTCTTATCTAGATGTTTGCAGTTAATATTATATCATGCGCTATTTGGATTTTTGCTCTTATGCAAGATAAAAAATATAAAGGATATACTTAACCTTTGACTTTAATTAATATGCTAATTAATTTGATTTGCAATATATGCATCGCTCTTCTTGGATCAAGAAATTCTTTAGATAATTAGGATGATGCTGCTTTTTATTTATATTTGGGCTTCATAGCTGTTTCGGGAATTTATCAAGTTTACGTAAAGGTGAATTAGAAGGACTTTGAATAGATCTCATTGGATGATATAGATTCTAAAAAGTCAAGTACTTTCAGCATAGAAAATTAAAGGAAAACTACCTCTAATAACACAGCAGGAGAACCTACTGGTATTGACGCGAACTAGAGCAGCTTATAGGATAAATTATTGTCAGAAGAAGAAAATAATGATTAATTAAAGGTTGCAAAGGCTAACGGCAAATCAGGCAATAGTGAAAATATAAAAAAAGGGAAGTCGAAGGAAGAACTTACTTCAAATAAATAAAGGAACAAAATATAAAATCCAGAATAACTTGATGATAAAAAGAATGTTAAATAGTAAAACTAATTAAATAATGAAGACAGTTATATAAGATTTGCAGAAACCACTTGCCTAGAAGAAGAAGAAACAAAAATATGGAAATATAAAATTGAAAATATCAGAATAGAAAAGTTTTTAGAAACTATAAAATATTCAAAGAAAACAATTATCTACGAAATTAAATGCACATATAAAGGCAAAATACATTCCGTAAAGAGAAGCTTCCGTGAATTCGGAGCACTTAACTCCCAAATGAAATAAAAATATAAGGATTAGAAGCTCCCTCCTTTCCCATAAAAGAAAGCATAGAATTCGATCTTGACATATAACGATCTTGAGGAGAGAAAGAAATAACTTTCCTAGTACCTTTAAAATTTAAATTAAGTGTGTGAACCTGAAGATTTAATCGTTTTTATGACTTAAAGTGACTCTCAGCCCACTTCTCCCACTCAATACCATCAATAATAACAAATAAGGAATGGCTAAAAAAAATCTTCGTTTGGAGAAGAACATAATCAAACTTTTAATTCTAGCTAAAGCAATAACTACAATGTGCCAGAAATTATTTGGGAGGAGGAAGAAGAGCTAAATGTTTCAGTATGCAGTAAAGATTGATAGTGAGCATATTAAAAGACTAAAAATAAGTAAATAAGTAAATAATAATAAGTATAATAAAAATAATAATAATAATAAAAATTAATAAAAAAATTTTTTCCTTCAAAATCATATCAAAAATGTAGTCTGTTTTGAATGATTAAAACTGCTCTAATGTAAATTTCCTGCTAAATCGAAAAAGTAACTAACCAATACGCTAATAATAAAAGCTTTAACTTTTTAGTATTTTAATTTGTGTTTGAGTAGATTAATAAATGAACAAATAAATAAATAGATTGATAGATAGATTTGGTCTTTTTAGGTGATCGGTGCAAAGAAGAGTCAATATTTAAATTTTGGGATAGATTAAGAGAGAATTTTTGTAAAAATCACCTTACTTTTATAATAGTTTAAGGTAGATTTAATTTCTAATATAACAACCAGCAAAGATAGAGAGATAGATATATTCATTTCGTATGTTAAGTAAGTTGCAACAGATATTTTTCTTTATAAAAGAATTATCTACACGGCATGTATAACTTTAAAGGAATAATTAATTAAGAGCGAAAAAATATTCATTCCTAACTTTTTTAAAAATACTATCCAATTTTTAATTTTTTTCTAATTAATTTTATTAGAAATATCTTCAAGTTATTCCCAATCTTTCATATTGACTTACTAATTTATCTATCTTCTGTGACCCTTCCAACCATCTATCAATCTATCTATCAATTGAAAAGATTTCTTACTTCCCAAACTCCTTTTAATAAATTAATAATAAAATAACTCATAATATTTATATCTAACTCCATTAAGCAACACATTTAACAATGGTTTTGAATTATAATCATAATCATAAAAACTTTACTGTCTGTTACTATTTATTATTTACATAACATTTATAAATATCCATTGTCCTTATTATTAACTATACCTCACTTTTCACTTCACTTTTCGATAAATTAATAATATTAAATTTTTATTCTCTAAATAACTAAAAAAGCGCTTCTCCCATATGCTATTTTACAAATATTGAGTACTATTATTGTTTTACTTTTATCTGTTGTTTATTCTATCAGCTGATAGCAGAATATATTTTTTTTCTACAAAATATTTTAAAGGAAAATTAAATTTATTTCAGAAGCATTAGTTCAAAATCAAACAAAATTCAGTCAGTAATGAAAAAATTTCTTATTATCTTATTGATTAATTTTAATTAATCTGAAACCAAATTTTTTCTTGCATAAGATATGCGAAATAAGATTTATTAATTTACTTAAATACACTTAAAATTTTATATGCAGCAGCTTTTATATTATTTGATTATAAAAGAAGAAAAGACAGACATAAATATAAATTAAAGCAATCATTTATTTATTATTAATTCCAAAAATAAATCTTATTTTTGGTTTTTAATATTTTAATCTTTCTCTTTTTATTGTATTAAGGTGAAAAACTTTAATATTTGTTTTATCCTTTATTGTAAAAGAAATTATGTGTACTACTGTTAAAGTCATCAAATTAAAAATTCCTTCATTCTTTAACTCTAATTTTAAAGATAAGAAATAATTGTACATGTTATTATTTTTAATAATTTTTTGTTTTAATTTGTTCTTCAAATTTTACTTTAAAATAATTTTTTATTTTCTTTAAATGAGTTGATAGGAACATTGTGCTTAATTTAATGCTATAAAATTAATTGATATGAAAATTTTGCTTAATTTTATTCTTTAAAATTAACTAAGACTTCTAAATTTAATTTAATAGTGAATAAAAATTGTAAATTTAATTAAAAATTTGTTGAAATTTTTGTTTTTAGAGTTGAAATTTAATTTAAAAAATATTAAAGAAGTTTTAATTTTTTTAGCATTTATTTTAATTTTATCTACTTTGAAAAGATAGATTACTTTATTTATATAGATTTATTTTAAATTTTAGATAAATTTTAACTCAAAAATAAAATAGTTTTAACTAAAATGTTTAAATAAATTTAAACTTATATAAAATATAAAAATAAATAATAAATATTTTGATTGGCTTATCAAAATATTTTATAGAAAAAAGCTTCGATATAGAAAACAGCTAATATAGGATAATTAAATATTGACCATACAACAAAGATTTAAAGTGCTTTGTTAAATTGTTGTAGTAGATGTAAAAAAAAAAATAAAAAAATCTGATAAAGTATAAACAAATTATGATTTTCTATATAAGAAATTGAGTATAAAGCAAATTATAAATTGAGTTTGTAATTACTTTATTAAATTAATATAACTAATAAATAAACTTCTGAAGATTAACATAATTCAATGGAAACCGCTCATAAAACTGTAAATGAAAAGAAAGAATACTTTGACTCTCCAGATATACTGGAAGCAAAAGTCACTTAGTTGGCAGATATGATTAAATCATCAAAACACTTTGTCTGCTTTACTGGAGCAGGAATATCTACTTCAGCAGGTATAGCTGATTTTAGAAGTGGTGTTAACACAGTTTTGAAAACTGGACCTGGTCTGTGGGAAAAGATGGCTCAAAAAGTTGGAAATTAAAATAAAAAACACAAAGTGGTAATGTCAAGAGCTGTTCCAACTAAAAGCCATATGGCATTAGTCAAGCTGAATTAATAAGGAATACTTAAGCATTTAATCAGCTAAAATATAGATGGCTTACATAGAAGAAGTGGATTCAATCCTAACAACCTGTCTGAACTACACGGAAACACAAACTTAGAGAAATGTTTAAAATGTGGCAAGGCTTATATGAGGGATTATAGAGTGAGAAAAGCACTAGATGTTCATGACCACTTAACAGGAAGAATTTGCGATAATTAGAAATGTAGTGGTGAGCTAGTAGATACAATTGTTAATTTTGGAGAAAATTTACCTAAAAAAGATATGGATGAGGGGTTTTTAAACTCAAAATAAGCAGACTTACACTTAGTTTTAGGAAGCAGTTTAAGAGTTACTCCAGCAGCTGATATGCCACTAGCAACTGCATAAAACGGAAATAAATTAGTAGTGGTAAATATACAAAAAACACCTTTAGATAACTTATGTGCCTTGAGGATATATGCATTGATTGATGATGTAATGGTTCTACTTATGAAAAAATTAGACTTAGAGATACCAGAATTTATTTTGTAGAGAACAATTGTAATTAAAAAGACAAATCAAAATACAATTAACATTTTTAGCGAGGACAAAGATGGCTGTCCATATGACATTTTTAAGTAAATAGTTTTGGACTAAGGCAAAAAGTAACCATTTCAGATTTAAGTTAAAGCACCTTACATATTCAGTATCACAAACCCTTAATTTGCTATTAAGCTAGGATTTTTTGAGCATTATAAAGAAGGGCCGTTTAGATTAGATTTAAATTTATAAAATCTGCCTCTTGGATAAAAGGTCAAGTACTTAATACAATTCTCACCAAAACTATAGAAATGGATTAGTTGTGAATAAATAGTATGAAAAGTTTGTTTTTCTCAATATATTTTAATTATTATTTACTTTAAATATGTATGTAATATGTAATTAATTAAAAAATTTGTATTTATAAACTCTAAATATGTTCTAACAAAAGTATAAAACCTTATTTCTTTTTTTGATAAAATTATTATTGATAATACTATAAATTATTTTATGAGCAAGTTTGATTTAAATGTGATTTTATTACCACTTTTTTATCAGCTTAAGTTGATTAATTTAAATAAGACATCTGTATATGATAATCTTAAATTTTAAGAAAATGTCTTCGAAGTAGAAGAGATAAAATTTATCTTAAATTATTTTATAAAATAAATAAAATTGATGAATTAATAAAATATATTGAGGTGGAAAATATAATTTTTAAGAAATCTAATGGTATTTAGTGCAGTATTATTAATTCGAAAAAAAAAATAACAAGAACCTTATTTATTTTTTGATAAAATTATTATTGATAATATTGTATTTTTTTGTTAGTAACATATTTAATTGATTTTATAATGGCTTTATTACCTTTAATTGTTTAATAGAAATAAAAAAAAATCTTCAGATGATAATATTAAATCTTTTGAAATGAAAATTTGTTTCTTCTCTTTTGAATTTTAAAAGATAAAATATATCTTAAATTTTTTATTAAATAGTTTAACTTTGTGAATTAATCAAATAAATTGAGGTAGAAAATTAAATTTTTATCAATTGATAATTAATTCAGTATTTAAAATATATTTTAAAAAAATAAAGAACCTTATTTTGTTTTTGATAAAATTATTATTGACTATATTTTTTTGTTTTATGTAATTGTTTTACTTAAATTTGATTTTATCTCCACTTTTATTGGTTTTAATTGATTAATAGAAATAAGAAATCTTCAGATGATAATATTAAATCTTTTGAAATGAAAATTTGTTTCTTCTCTTTTGAAGTTTTGAAGTAGAAAAGATGAAATAATTCTTTATTTTTTATAAAATAGTTTAACTTTGTGAATCAATCAAGCATTTAGAGGTGGAAAATAATATTTTAATTTTAAATTAAAATATTTTTTATTACGAAGATAAATATGAGAAATATATTTAAGCTGGATTATTATTCAAGATAGAAATAAGGAATCTGCAGAAAAATCAGAAAATTGTTTGAGAAAATAAATTTTTTACAATAATAGAAAATTTTAATATTTCAGGGTAAAAATGTTTAGAAAAAATATTGTAAGAAATAGAAGAAAAATGAATTTATTTTATAAGAACAAATGAAACTTTTTCAATTAGATTTGTTTTTTGCTTTAAAATAGCAATGCATATAAAGTTTTTATATTAAAAAATGAGTGAATTTTAAAATGAATGCCTGAATAATATATATAAAATATTGCAAAAAAGAAATCAAAGTAAGAAATGTTCAGAATGATACAATTACAAAATTTTTAAATTTTCAAAAAGCGAATAAAGACAAGCATTAAATATTAAAAGTTTCAACTATAACTTATTTGAATTATAAATAAAAATTGATATTTATTGATAATAAATACAAACAAAAAATATTGAGTATTTTACAAATAGTTTCTGAACAGCAATAATTACATACATACAAACAAAAGTTATAAATAAATAGATACAATAAATGAAGCCAATCAAGTAGATTCCTGAAGGAGAAAGAACAAAAACAATTTACTCTCTGATTAAGGATCAGAAATATAATGATGTATTATTATTCACTTTTAGGCATTGATGAATAACATCTCTCTGTTTCACAGCGTTGATTAAATATTATTTTTAATATAAAATAATAATAGGCTATTTAATATCTTAATTATGAATTGCAATTCACTCCTAGAAGCAGAGCTCTCTCCTTATTAGCTTACTGCTACTATATGAATTAAGATTTTAGCAATGCTTCAAAAATGTAAATATAGAACCAATAAATATTTTAAAAACTCAATTATGATAATATGGAAGAGCTTATGTTTATCTTTTATATAAAAAAATAGTTATGAGTAGTTAGCCAACTATTACCCAGATGTAGATGAATACAAATTATATTTTGCTCAAACACTCTACAAAGATGGTAATGAAGGAATTAATTAAAATTGCACAAAAATATTTGTTTTACTTTGTTAAAACGCTTATATTCTAAATTATCTCTTATCAATCTATCAATCATAGTTTTGATTAATTTAAAATATTTATATTTTATAAAGGATTATATGATGAAGCTTTAAAAGCCTGCTAAAGTATAAGAAATCCCCAATATTAATAGAAGCTTATCCAACTTCAAGTTTTGATTAGATATGAAAAAAATGAAATAGACCATGCTAAGACATTACTTGCTCAAGGAGATCCTGATGATCCTGAAACAATAATAAATGAAGGTTGTATTCTTTACAAAGAAGAAAAATATGAAGAAGCAAGATAAAAATTTTAAGATGCAATCAATAAGATTGGTTATAATACCGAAATCGCATACAATGTTGCTCTTTGCCATTATAAAATGAAATAGCTCGGTCCTTCTCTCGAAAATATTGCAGAAATTATTGAAAAAGGTGTCAGAGAGCATCCTGAACTCGGAGTTGGCTCCAACGCTGAAGGTAATAAAAAAACCTCTTACTAGTTTCAATATTTCATTTTTTTTATGTTATATTTTAAAATACATTTTTCTACAACGGTTTTAGCTAATCTTTATCTTTTTTAGCGAATTGATTATTTTTGGAGGATATTTATACAAACAAATAAATAAATAAATAAATAAATAAATAAATAATTTGTATGAATTAGGTATTGAAGTAAAGAGTGTAGGTAACACTTAAGCATTGAAGGAAACTGCTTTGATTGAAGCTTTCAACTTAAAGGCTGCTATTGAATATACAATTAAGAACATTCCTGCTGCTAAAGAAGCTCTTTTAGATATGCCTCCCCGTACTGAAGAAGAATTAGATCCAGTTACATTAATGAATCAAGCTTTAATGAATATGGAAGATGATCCCTCCAGTGGATTTAAAAAGTAAAGAAAAGGATTTTTTCTTTGATAAAATTATTTTTTATTAATTATTTTAATGCTAAAATAAAACAACTTTTAATTTATTTATTTATTTATTTTGATAAAATTAGATTAAATCATCTCTTATCTAATCCTCCTTTCCCTCCTGAGACTTTCCCCAACTTATTGGTACTTTACTGCAAGTATTAATACTTTGATTTAGCTGCAGATGTCTTAGCAGAAAACTCTGACCTCACATTTAAGTGCATTAAACCTGAAGATTTTGAATTTATTGATGCTTTAATTTTATAAAATGCATCTCCTGAAGAAGCTTTCCGTAAATTTGATGCTTTGGCTAATAAGCATATTGATTAATTACGTAAAATTACTAAGAATATCTAAGATGCTCGTTAATAGCGTGATAGTGATGCTATCCGTAGAGCTCTTAAAGAGTTTGATGAATGCATAGAAAAATATATTCCTGTCTTGATGGCTTAGGCTAAAATATATTGGGACAGAGAAAACTATGCTGCAGTTGAAAAGTTATTTAAATAATCTGCTGAATTTTGTGCTGACCACGAAACTTGGAAGCTTAATGTTGCAAATGTCTTTTTCGTATAAGATAACAAATATAGAGAAGCACTTCGTTACTATGAACCTATAGTAAAAAAATATAATGACAATCTTCTTCAACTTCAAGCTATGGTGATAGCTAATCTTTGTGTTTCATATATCATGGTAAACTAAAATGAAGATGCTGAAGAATTAATGAGAAAATTAGGTAATTATTAATTAAATAATAGCATGGTTTTATTGTAAAAAAATAATTTTAATTATAGAACGTGAAGAAGACAAGGCAGCAGTTTAAGAACCAGATAAAAATGTAATAATTATTCTATTTTAATACCAACAAACTAATTTTTAAAAATTAAAAAAAGGTTTATCATTTGTGCATTGTAAACTTGGTTATTGGTACACTCTATTGTGCAAAGAACAACTATGAATTCGGTATTTCAAGAATTATAAAATCTCTTGAACCCTTAAATAAAAAGGTAAAAAAATGAAAAGTTTTATTAAACTTAATTGAAGTGAAAAAATCAACATATTTAAAAAGAAATTTAATGTATTTTCATTTAAAAAAAGATTAACACTGATACATGGTATTATGCTAAGAGATGTTTCTTGGCTTTAATTGAAACTATGGCTAAACAATAAATTATTCTTAAAGATCAATCTATCATTGAAATAATAGACTTCTTAGATTAGGCAGACACTTAATGCAAAAATATCCCATCTGTATTATCATTTAATTATATTTTATTTAATAAAGTCATTTATAAAGTTGAAGTTTATTCATTCTTATTTTTAAAATGAATAGGTCATAAACCCCTTAGAAGCTTTAGACGAAAAGAAAACTGTTTCATACGAAGCAAGATTATTAAAGAGAATGATTTTCAAGTTGAGAAATTGATAAGGCTATCTTTTATCATGAATTAAAAATAAATAATAATAATTAATTAAGTAATTTAAGCTTTTTTTAAATAAACTATATTATAACTCTAAAATTAAAAAGATTAACATTTATCTAATCTAATTAGTAAATTAAATTGCATTTCTATTCTGTATTTTTAAAAATAATCTTTCGTCTTTAAAACTCTAAAAAAATTTTAAAAATTTTAGAAACAAAAAATCAAATAAATAATATAAAATTAATCTTATTAAATCTTTTTATAAGTTTTCTGTTTAAGGTAAATCAGATTTTTTAAATAAAAAAATTATTCTTTTTTTTGAGAAACTTTGTAAAAATTAAATGATTTTCAAGTTGAGAAATTGAAAAAATTAGTTTTTATCATGAATAAAAAATAAATAAAAATAATTAATAAATGAAAGCTTTAAATAAACTAAATTAATACTCTAAAATTAAAATGATTAACATTAATCTAATCTAATTAGCAAATCAAATTGAATTTCTATTTTGCATTTTAAAAAATAATCTTTCTTCATTAAAGCTCTCTATATAAATTATAATTAATTAAGTAATTAAAGCTTTTTTTAAATAAACTATATTATAACTCTAAAATTAAAAAGATTAACATTTATCTAATCTAATTAGTAAATTAAATTGCATTTCTATTTTGTATTTTTAAAAATAATCTTTCTTCTTTAAAACTCTCAAAAAAGTTTTAACACTTTTAGAAACACATAATTTAATAAATAATATAAAATTAATTTTATTAAATCTTTTAATAAATTTTCTGTTTAAGGTAAATCAGATTTATTAAATAAGAAAATGAAATCTTTTTTTCGACAAACTTTGTAAAAATTAAATGATTTTCAAGTTGAGAAATCGATAAAATTAGTTTTTATCATGAATAAAAAATAAATAAAAATAATTAATAAAAGAAAGCTTTAAATAAACTAAATTAATACTCTAAAATTAAAATGATTAACATTTATCTAATCTAATTAGTAAATTAAATTGAATTTCTATTTTGTATTTTTAAAAATAATCTTTCTTCTTTAAAACTCTCTATATAAATTAAAAATTTTATAAACAAAAAATAAAATTAAACCTATTTATATATTTTAATATGTTATCTATATAAATTAATCAAATTTTATACAAGAAAATTCATTCTTTTTTTATGAAATTTTGTTAAAATTATTTATTTATTTTTTGCTTTTATTAAACTTGTTAGATTTAATAATATTTACTTGATAGACAATTTAAAAATATGCATTTAATTTTTTAATTATTAAATGAATACTTGATTATTTTTTATGAGTCAAAAGAAAATATATTAATAGACATTACAAGAATTCATAAAAATTGTATCTTTTCTCATAAGAAATAGCAAAAGTAAAAAGTTAGCAAAATATTTAAATAAATAAAAATGAATTCATAAAATTAAGTTATTTCAGAGATTTTTGATTAAGATAAAAATTATCAGATTTTCTTATTTAAATTAGATAAAATAGTTTTATAAATCTGTCTACTAAAAATTTATGCAAAAAATAAATATTGATTGATATCTTTTTTGTTCGAGATATTAACTAACTAAAATGTTTAAAAAAAACTAATAGAAAAATTAATCCGCAATAAATAATATAGGATATCTTATATACTAATTTTTTCAGAAATTAAAAGTATCTTGTTTATTACAATCATAACTAATTCTTTCTTTTTAAAACAAGTTAGTAAAAAAGCAATTTTTTTAGAAGTTTAAATCCTTTTTTTGCTGAAATTATCATTTTTGTTAAAATTTATAAACTTTATTAATAATTCTATTATGTTGAATATTTATTTTGGTATAAAACACAACTTTACAGGTGGAATAAGTTTTTATTAACTATAATAACTTTTATAATTGCGAGGAAACTAAAAAAATCTTTAGCATATACTAACAAACTATATAAGTATATAAGTGACTAATAATATTAAGATTAATATTTACAAACTTTTTGCTTATAGCTTTTATTCAACGACCATATCTTTGATAATCCCATTGACGAGAATCAAGAGGACAAGTATTACGTGTTTTTAACCATCTGGAAATACAATGGAAATGGAATGCGTGATTGCAAGTACCCCAAGCAACATCACATTCGGAAGCACTGCTAGAGTTTTAATTTGCATCACATTCAATGCAAGGTTCCATAATGTTGCTATTTATTTAAATATTTGATTAAAATTATGATTAAACATTTTACTTTATATTATAGATTATGCTATAAAATCTATTTGGCTTTTAAAACTTTTATACGATATCTTTGAAAATTGATCATTAAATATTTGTAAAAGTTGTCACACACAAATCAAGTATATAAAGAACTTAATAATTTACTTCTTGCAAATGGCACAATTTTCAACTTCAATATCCCATTGCCAGAGAGCAACAGCGTTCCATTTTTTGACTTCGAATCTTTTTTCTGTTTCCATTTATCAAATCTTTACTTATTCTTTTTGATAGTATAAACTATGAAATTTATTAGCTTTTTATGATTTATTTAATTTTTCTTTCTACACAAATATTTTTATAAATAAATTTTTGAGTACCTAATATTTTATTTTTTGATCAAAGCTTTTTACTATTTGTTCTTTAGTATGAACTATTTCTGTTCTGAAAAATAACTCAATAGCAATCTTAATTATCTAAGATTTTTCAATTTCTCCATTATTTGTTTAATTATGTATATTAATACCATTTTAAATTTCCAATTACTTACTGATTGACTAATATCCAATTTCCTTTATTGCATTAGTTAGAATAATAAAAACTATATTCATCAAAAAAATCTGACTTAGTTCATTCAATATTTCTCTTTAATGAAATAGATTATTTGTTCTTACTTTATTTTTTGAACTAAATTTTATTTTTATATTTTAAGTATTTGAAATCATTTTTTAGAAGAAATTATCAAAAAAACGTATGCAGTAAAATTAAAATGTTATAGTTTTTTTAAATAAACAAAAATTTTAAAGATAAAATGATTGAATTTACCATAACACTACTAAATTAAAATTCTTAAATTTTACAGATAAATCTTCAAAAAAAAGTGCATGTCTATCAATAGATTTACAACATTAATTTGATAGTTTTTATAAAATTAATAATTTAAAAACAAAATATGTTTATGTTTATTCATTTGTTTATCCATAGATTTACAATTTTAATTTAAAAAGATTTATAAAAAAATGATTTAAAATAAAACATTGTTGAAAAGTTATTTATTGCTGTAAAAGTATTATTTTAAGTTTAATGTTAGAAAAATGATTTTTAAGTGCTATTTTATACATTTTTTAGTTAAAGAAATATTGAAAATATATTTTTTATGTTAATTAAATTGAATACAAAATTCAAATAAACTAATTTGTATTATAAATAATAATAAGATATATACATTTCTTAATAAATAATTTATGGAAGATAGTTGGTAAAAACTGGTAATTAAATTTTTATGGTTATTAATTGAGAATTGTTGTTTTTTATTTTTGAATGAGATTTTTAAAAGGGATAAGCAGTTTATAATAATTTTTATTTATCAAAAGTCTGCAATCGTGAGTTGGAATTGTCTAGAAGGAGTTGAATGATTACTAACAATATCATCCAAAAGATCATCAGATACTTCACCTTCATTAAAACTATCACTTTCTATATAATCAGAAGAGTTATGTTAAAAGCTCTTAAATTTGCTACCTTTTCTCTCATAAGCAGATTCATGAGGTTATTCTGGAATTGTATTTAAATTATTATTGGAGCCACATTTAGTAGAATTCAAATATGAGCTTTTGGAAGTGTTGTTTTATGCATTGCTTTTACTCATGTTGAGCTTCTTATAGCTGCTGCTTTATACCCTTTCATCTTCTTCATCTTCAGATGCAGTTTAGTAAGCTTTAACAATATTATTAAATCCAGATTTTCTTCTTTCAGGACTCTCAGTTTGAGAAGAACTATATCCGTTATTCACTAAAGATTCATTTAGACTAGTAGAAGCTGCACTCATTCTATTATTATAAGCATTTTTGAAAGACCATCTTAGCTTTTGATTGAACCCGTATACAATAGAATTAACTGCACCTTAAGAGCAACTAAATATGATATTAAGAGTGATAAGTATTTTATTATCAGGATTTCCTCCACTTAGAACATAAATTTGATAGATAAGAGCAAAAAACTAGCAAATTGGAATGATAAAAGGATAAACATAAATTCTTCTCAGCTTTATTGAAACATTGTGGACTTAGTTTTCTTTAGCAATTTTAGCTACAGCAATAATTTGCCTTAAATTAAATGCAAAAGATATGTAGATTGGGATCTAAAATTCTAAAAGCATAATTAATTTTTAGATATAAAAACTGATATCGTCTGAATTCACTGCTGAGCCTTCAATACCCTCTTATAATACTATGCAGAAATTATTTTCAGTAAAAAAGTATTACCTCAACAATATCCTATTTTCATTTTATAAAATAAACATTATAATCTATTTAATTAATTAATTAATTAATTAATCTTTGATATTTTGATATGAAGAAGAAGAAATAAATAAATTCACAGTAATTTAAAAAAAATCAGCTTAACCAGCTTTTAAAGTTAATGAATCACTAAATTCTCCTTTAATCAAATAAATTAAAGTGCGATTTATTGATAGCTTATGATACTAATTGAGTAGATAATTGAAAAATCAATTTTTAAAAAAACTAAGCTTAAAAATGAAATTTCAAAAATTTATCTTAAGAAATTCATTGGCATGTTTATAATTTTTTATTCTATTTCATTTTCTTATTTAAAATAAATAAATTAGTAAATAATAAGTATTTCTTCTAAATTTCTTAAATTCTTCTATTAGAAATAGATTTAAGTAGAAAAAATTAAAAGAAATAATCATTATCGCATCTTAGATTTATTTTTTTAAGCGATTATTGTGCTGAAATTTCATTTAATATTGTTGTTAAAATGATTTTTTCTTGGTACTGTGAAGTTAATTTTTTATTTTAAAGTAAAATTGAAATAAAAAAAGCTTACAATCCAGCAAGTGAAGTAGGAACAAATAATGATGTCAGTATAATTTTATTCATAATACACTTTACGTGCTCATATCCATAACGAATGCTCCTATGCAGACTGTATGATATCATACAGGTCCAAAATAGAGACAATAAATGCCCAAGGTTACCAAAAAAGATCTAAGCAGCACAAAGCTAATTATTTTGTTGATTTGGAGGTCTCATAATCATGGATATTGAGAATATCATTTCTGAGATACATAAAAATAAAACAAGTTTAAGAGCGGATTTTCTCAAATTCTTGAAGGCGATAAAGCCTATTGCTATGATCAGACAGCATAAAATAGAAACTCCTGATAAGGAAACTTGCAGGATATATTAGGAAGTTGTTTCTTAAATTTAATCTTCACTCATGTTTTTAGAATTAATTTTCTTTATTTATATTGAATTGTTTTTTTTTTGCAAAAATTTCTTTATAAATTACTTACAGAGCTGTTATGAGAGAATTTATTGTTTTTTTCTTATCTAAGTTAATTAAAAATTCTTTGCTTTACTTAATATTATTTAATGTTTTTATAATTATGATTTATTGTTTGATTGTTTGTAAAGGAAAAGGATTGATTGCTTGATTTACTTATACTAAATGCAATACATAAATTTATTAACATACTTTTATGATAATCCATTTATTTACCTTCTACTTTTGAGCTGGCTTGAAATGGAAAATCTTAAAATTTAATTCATTTTTGCATCATTAAGTTTATTAGTTTCATAATAGTGTTTACCCCACTAATTAAAGTGTTGTCATTTACAGTTTATTTTATTTAAACGATTTCTCTGAAAAATCTAAATAAAGTAATCATGCGCACTTATTTGTATTTCTAGCTTAAAGCTAAAACTTCTAGCACTAAGCATATATTAGATATTACTAGTTTTATAAATTTTGATCTAAAATTCCCTGACAACTTGAATGTTTAAATTATTTCAAATTAATTGTCGTTCGTAATCAATTATCATAATCAAATAAAATAGAATATCTTTTAAGTGATTATGTCTATCATTTTTACAGGTAATTTCGCCTTTACTTTCTTCTACCAAAAGTAATTGAGGTCTAAAAGCTTGTATTTTGAAATACCAAATCTTATTTTAAACACAAAAGGCCACGTGACAATGACAATGGTATTTTTCTCTAGATTATTCTGTTTAGAACAGTTCTTTAGTTAATTAAAATAATTAGATTGTAAGCTTTCAAATTCATCAGAAAAAATACTGAATTTTACTAATATTTAGGTTTTAAATAGTGATTTTCATTAATTTTTATTAAATCTGCTGTAATAAAATAAAATTCATTAGTATTTTGAGCCCAGAAGTTCAACAAATAATTAAAAACAAATCCAATTTTGTATTTTGTCCTTATTGATCACTTTTTTAGTTAATATAAATAAAAATAATAATCACTAGAAATAACTTAGTTTTTTTATTTGACAAGATGACTTACCAAATACCATAACATAACCGAATTTATGGTGTTCACTTTGTTATTTAATAGTGAATAATTTTAAAAATAAGTAAAGAAAAAAATAAGTATCTACAATTTTTAATCCAAATAGATATTTCTTTTATAAAACCAGATGAAGCTAAGGAAAGAGAGAGATAAGATAGATATTACTTATATTTGCTTAAATATTTTTAAATTGTTTATTTTGATATAAATTTTTTTGACCATTTTTAATTTTAGTTTTTAAGAATGAACAAACATAATTTTAAAAAAATATAAATAAAACCTTTTAAATAAACAAAATGTTAATAATTGACATAAAAAATCAAGAGTATATTTAATTTAATGAAGGATAAAATTAAATTCTTTTTAATTATTGAAGTTGCAAAATAAAATATATTTAAATCATAATGAGCATTATTTAAAGTTCTCTTTATTTTACTATTTTCCTAAGAAAAATGATTTTAAATTGTTTAAATTAAGCCTTTATAAGTTTATCAAACCTAGAATCTTTTTTTAGTATGATAGACTAGCTAGTTAGTATTGGTTATATTCAAGTTAAGCTTATGCATTTATTTAAATATAATGAGATTGGCTATTTAAATTTAACCCTTTTTTTTGTATATATATCATTTCACTTTTCTAAAATAATTTCTAGAACAAAGTTAGAAATTTTTTTTTTTTTCATTTTCAATTAGAAAAGTTAAGATTAATTTAAATATAAGATTTTCACATAATTTTGATATTAGTGTGTAATCTTGCATTAAAAGTCAAATTATGTTTTATTATTGCTTATGAATTTAATCTCTACAAAATTATTATAAAAATGCTTTAAACTAATTTTAAAGATATTTTATTATTTAAAAAAAAAATTTTTTGTTCTTTATGTCAAAAATTTTGTATTTAATTCATTCTTTCAATCAAAGTATGATGATAAAATAAAAATTTTTAAGAAAGACATACTGATCATATTTTCACTTTATTTAATTTATCATGGGGTAGTTAAAATTAATTTAAAATATATTTTAATATAAATGTGTGATGATACTTTAACAAAGAATAGATAAACTATATTTATTATTAATAATTGATAGTTTTATCAAATTATGTATTAATTTTTTATATCTTATTCAAAATTTTATTGTTAATAATTTATAATTTGACTAATTTATGTATTTATTTATTTACATCTTATTCATTATTTTTATCATAATATTATTCAGTCTTATTATTAAATTAACTATGTTTTTGAATAGAAACAAAACCTTATATAAAATTATTAATCAGTGTTTAATGAGGTGAATTTATATTTTTTATAAAAATATTTTATGCTAATTTTATAATATTCTAATTTATTTTTAATTTAGTTAGATAGATAATTAATTAATTAATTAATTTTACACATACTTATTTTCTTATATACTATATATATACTACTTGATTATAACTAAAATTTTTTAATAAATTATTTTTTTTGGAGTATTTATTTATGATTCATGAGCTGTTAAAAGCGAATGAAAAGAAATTGTAGAGTATCTAATAAATGTATAAAATAAGGTCAAGATATAATTTTTAGAAAGGATAACCCATTATTAGCCAAAGTAGTGGATATAAACACATTATTAAAAGTCTAGTAATGAACATAGCTGGTTCAGGTTTTTAAGAAGGATTTATTTCTATTTCATTCACCATTTTATTGCAATTGTTACATATTTTTTTTTGCTTTTTAGGCATTTTTGATATTTGTTTTGGAACTGTTACAAGGTAGCAAGGCAAAAAAATTGTTAAGAACATGCAAACTATTGAAAAATCAAGAAACATTTTTAACATATAAGTTGCAGAATGCCAAGTCAAAAACTCTTCTTTTCTCCCTGATAATCCCATAGAATCTTCAAACTGATCTTAAACAGCAGAACATATATGTCCTTCCATACCTATTGTAAGCTGAGAGTTGTATATATTACTGAATGGGTAGGCGTTTGATGGCTCTGTATAAACAATATTTGATTGATAATTAGGTCCTAACATATTTTAGTTTTCTTTTAATTTGCTGAGATTGCTATTTTTATTTTTTGGAGTATTTTCACTATCTATTTTATGAATTTTTGCTTCATCGTCTCTACTTATTATAGTTACTTAAGTTCCTTTTTTAATGTTTTTCTTAAATTTTTATGTAGTTTGCTATTAGGTATCATCATCCTATTATCTTTAATGTTCATCTTCTGTTAAATCCATAGGATTTATTACAGATTAACTGAAAGCTTTTTCTGATTATTATTGTTTTTGCTCTTAATTTTCATTTTATCTTCCATTATCATTTTAGTGCTAAAATGCAGACAATTACTTATTTTGTAAGCCAGTTAAACTCGTAAGATGAGAATCGTCCATGGGATTTTTCACATTCTCAAAAGAAGGAGGATGCTATTAATTTAACTGCTATGGTATTGGAGGTGGTATATGATCTTGAAATATTTTTTTCTTTTATGGCGATTAAGATTTTTATAGAAGCTGTTGCTCTGAGGGATAGTTGAAACCTTTGAAGTTTTATTCTGTATTATTCTACATTTTTGCACTTATTTAACAAGGAAATAAAAAACAAATTTTTTGAATATAAATGTAAAATTAAAAATTATAGAAGCTGGATATCGCTGATTTTATTAATATATAAATAGTGGAATTATTGATCAACCAAATTAAATAAGATATTAAATATTAGCTGGTTCAAATTTGTCAAATTCAGTACAAAATTTAGGAAATAAAAATTATGTTTAGTTCATTCACACCATAACAATCAGCTATGATTTTTAAGCAATTATTGAATTTAAGACTATTTATTTTCAAATATTTTTAATCTTTTTAAATACCAACTATTTTTATGTATTTCAAGCAAAAATAAAATAAACTAACTTTATCTTTAATCTTTATTGTTTGAAATTTTGTTAAATTGATGTTTAGCTTTAGAATTTTATTTTTTGTTTTGAATTTTTCTGGACCTTCCGTTTTATCTTGGTATTTCAATTATAAATAATTAATTGTATTTTGTGAGGTTTTTTGGCTTTGAATTGGTATTAAGGATAGATAATTTGATATTATTTTGATTTTTAAAATAACTAAAGAAGAGAGAATTCTAATATTATATTAATTTTCTAATGAATAAGTGTAAATAGTTTGTGTATCTAATTTTTAGGATAGGTGGCTTAAAAATAGATATTTAATCCAATTAGAATTTTATAGATTATTTATTTTGCTAAAAGAATTAATAAATAATTGTATGGATTTAAAGTGATAATCTTTAATATTATAAAAAATCAATATATTAACCTATATATTTATATATTTATGTATTCTGTCTATGTTTTTATTTTTAATTATTACTTATAAAATATTAAACTTCGCTTACTTACTTTTTTTCAATATATTTGTAATTACTACTTATAACAAAACAATAATATTGTAAGATAACTAGTCTTCTAAATAGCAGAATGGAAAAAAGTATTTAGCTAATTAAATTTCTACAAAATAAATGATGAAATCAAGTAAAATCAAACATCAAAATATATAGGGAAGGGATCGCTGGACACGATTGCACATTCAAAAGATGCTTTATATGAAGATGATATTTATGAATAACCAGTGCAAAAAGAAAAAAGTGTAAAATTTGAGCAATTTAGGTTAAATAGAGAATTATAACATTTCATTATTTTATTTAGTAGGAGGAAACGAGCTCTAAATTCCAAAGTAAAGAATTTTTTTCAGAATGCTCATAACTCCTAGTTAACATATTTATTTAGGGATTTAACCAGATACAATTTTGGAATAAGCAGAAGAATTTACTTAAACAAAATAAGAAGAGTAGAGTTAAGAAGATAAGGAATAGGCATTAATTAGTAAGATGATGCATATGATGGAAAACTTAGAATAAAAATATAAATCTGTGAAAAATGAATATGTTTAGGATAGGGAATCTGCAAAAATTGAGTTATAAATAGAAAAGTAACTGTAAAATATAGAATAAATATAAAGCGATCTGGAATAATAAATATAAATTTAAAAGGACATTGTAGAATAGGCAGATATTGTTTAAGTAAGAATTAATGTATAGATTATTCTGTAAATGCTTTATCATTAATATTATTTAGGATTTATAAACTGGCAAAGACAACTTGTTGTTGAATTTAGTTTCAGAAATGAAAAAAATTAAAAATTAAAATGAAAATCAATAAAAGCTACTCTTAGAAAAGGAATAAGAAGAAAAAAGATAAAAAGATGAGAAAATAAAGTAGTTTTTTGATGTTTTTATTTATAAGAATATTAAATTGTTTTTATTATCGAAAAAAAGAGAGCTTGAGCTTATGGTTCAGAAACTTAAAGAAGAAAATGAAAACATACTACGAAAATCATTCTTATAGTCTAAATTAGAATAGAATTCCTAAGATAATAATTAATCTCCCTAATAAATGTAATATTTTCTTAGAAAAACTATATTAAATGATTGCTTGATATTGTTTTATAAATAATATTTATGTAATTTACTTAAGTAAAAAAAAGAGGTTTGCCACTGAAGCTTAGAAAGAAATATGGTTACCTTAAAATGAATTAAATAGCAATGATTTTTCTTATTTTTCTAGTAATCCTTCAAACAAGATAAAATTAAAACCTATTCACAAATCAACAATACCACATTTCGAGTATATACCTCCTCCTAAATCAAATATTCTTTAATCTTCCTTGAACAAAGAACTTTATAGAGTGGCTTAATCGAATAGAAATGTATTTTTATAAGCCATAAAAGTGGATGGAACGTAACGTCACAAAACTCCATTAACTTAAAGTAAAGAAAAGTATTAAATATATAACACACCTTAAAGCGAGCCAGTAATAGGTAATAAGTACAGAATTAAAAAATTATAAATACCACAAAGTTAAAACTAAAAAAACATATTTACTAATTATTTAAGTACTGAATCTTTAATTTTCTCTAGAAATGGCAACTTTTTGCATAAAAATGATTTAGGTAATACAAATGCTAACCAATTGAGAAAAACTAATTAGCACTAGTAATCAAGAGATATGAATGATTTCTTCTTCGAAAAACCAAATAATTTACCAAACAAATATTGATTTTTAGCTAATATGTTTTCTTATTTTATTTATTTATTATTTATTGTTCACACAAAGTATAATATCTGAATTAAAAATATACCATAACTTTTATATTTGAACTAAAATAATTCAAATATTAAAGCCTTATTTTTAAAAATGCTAAATTTATCTAATAATTTTTCTTTAAATTTTAATATACCTACCTTTCATAAATTGATAAGGCACTGACTGTACTCAACATATAAATAATTATTTTAGAAATTTTATACATAAAAAAGGATTCTTCGATATTGAATAATTAGAAAATGATATTAAAAACATAAAAACAAGCAATTTTCTAAGAAATATCTAAAATTGGAAGTTATTTAAAATTTATATTTAAATATTAAATAAAAGTAAAATGGTTTTTTTTGTTTAATTATTTTGTTTATTACTCACTAAAACTTAATTTGAGATGATGAATTCGTTTAATTCATAAAATTTAGAGAATTCCATTAAGTATATATTTATTTATTTATTATTTTTATTTAATTATAGTTTGGTTAGTTATATTTTATTTGAAATATTACAAGATTAGTGTTGTTGGTTGTTTTTTTATAAAATTGTTTGAGTGAGAATCAACATATTAATTGAAGATTAAAATTTTATTAATTAGATAAAGATCTTAATATGATTTTTCATTTTTTTTCAATTTATATCAAATTTAATTGCTTTGCTATCAGTGGTTGACAGTAAATTTATGTGTTATATTTCTAAATATCCACATTTATTTTTAAATGAGTCTATATCTATTTCATGCTTTATTTGTTTTTCGTTTGAGTCTTCCACTTACAAAGAAGCACTGTCATATTTTGAATATTCAGAGTATAGAATTATTTGTATATTATCTCTATTGACCTCTACTTTTTTGCCATCGAACATTAATTATCTTTCTGTTAAAAATTGAACAACTTTATTTTTCAATTCTTTTACTTTCTAATAAACAGATAGTGGGAAAGAGAATGGATTGTCAAAGGCTTCTACTCCATTTTTGGTAGTTTAATGGCATATATAAAGTATTTCAGATTCTTTTATTTCTTATTACAATTCTACTCTAATTAATTAGTTCTTTTTTATAGTATTAAGCTTTGTAGATTCTGTGTAGTACAGTTCAATCCTATTTGGGTTATCTCTAGAGAGCTAGCATACTTTTACTATGGAAGGAGGTATTAAACATTATTTTTGTGCATATTCCTGTTCTGTTTACAGGAATTCTTTGAAGAATTTTTACTATTTCAACACATTTCCTAGTGTTTATATGTTTGCAGTTTTATCTATGTCAATTACTTAGTTGGAATATATTTTATTAAATAAATTTGAATAGAGAACATACTCAATTACTAATTTTTAATCTCTATCTTTAGCCCTTAAGGATTTAGAAAAATCAAAATGTAGAATTATTGTATTGTCGAAATGCTTAAATAAATCTTGAAGAGATGTTTCACTCACCGAGCTTTGGAAGAAAGGGATTTCTTCTATATTTCTCTTTCTAATTTTGCACTTAAATAATATGTACTCATGGAAGGATTCGTCAAGATTTATAAATTGTTCTATGGCCTAAATGTTGACATTTTGATTTAGTTTTTTTGGGTTTGCCAAAAAATTAGAGCTTTTTATGACTTCTTCGCTCTCCATGGAATTAGGAGAGTCTCCTTGTGATGGGTAATACTATTTTATTTACTCTCTAAAATACTCTTTTAGAGAATTAAATAAGCTTATCTGTAACTAAGAATATTTGATTGTTTTCAAGAATATTCTATCAAATTATATGCCTTCACTAGGTAACAGGCTATTGAGTTAAAAGTTTTTAAGGAATTAATGAGGATCAATTTATGTAGTATTTATCTTATTTTGATTGTTTGATGTTTCATTAAAGTAGCTTATTGCATTTGTATTCTATGGATTGTTCAATTTATTTGCATTTTATTAAATATTTTAAAAGGGAGATGTGATTGCATTCATGCTAGCTGAGGCTGTATTTGCAGAGAGTTGATTCGAAGAGAAGACAAATCTTACTCTTACTTGGTCTTCTAATTGCTGATAGTAGCTCATAATCGATATGTTGTTTTCTTTTGATAATTTAGATTCGTAAGAAACGATGATAACTCCACAGTCAGTAGAATTAAAAATATTCTTTATGTGGGTTTGACCATTTACTTCTACACTTAATTTTTAGACGTTGTAATTTTCTTCTTTGAAGAACTAAAATTAGCACATATCAAGTTTCTTTTTTTTGATGATTTCTTCAGAAAGCTAAGAAAATGTACTAAGTGGATTGTAATAAATATAATCTTTAAATTAAATTTTGACTCCCTCTTTTGTATATTCGAAACTCTTTATGATAATTAGCATAAGAGTTCCTTCTTAAAACTAGAAATATCTGTTCCAGTCATTTTATGAACTCATTCGTTTCTCACCATTTGATGAGATATTATCTAACTTTTTTATTTCAATCTAGCCATCAGGCCCTTATTAAAATATTTGTTTGTTACCCACAAATTTACTTGTGCTGATTGGTATAATTAAAAATACAGGAGCTGGGTATTGATTGAAATTTGAAGCTGTATTAGAATTTTACTAACTGGGGAAGTTTTCAAGATACACCTTTTCTATTAATTCTTACCCATGCGAGACTAATTTTTTTATTTAATTTGTTAATTTTTCCACACTGTTGGGGAGATAGTCAATTTTCCATATCCCTAAATCTTCAGGCTCTACTCCAATTTCAGAGCAAAGCTCCTCAAAAAATTCTTTGTATGTTTTGCTTTTATCAACTTCTTTCTTATAAATGATACTCTCATTAACTTCTGGCTATTCATCTCTCTTGGTTTGCTTTTAAAAGAGAACTCCACAAGACTATTACTACTTCTTTAGCAAATCAAATGAAGTTATCCTTACTTGGACAATCCTAGAGAATTTATTAAAAAATATATTTTATAAAAGTCTTTTATTTAAATGCTTTTATACTTAATAAATCAAAAACTTAATGATTTATAAAAGTTTTTTTAAGAGAGATCTAATAAAATTATTAAAAGAATTTTTTACCTTGATAATTTTTATTTGAGAAGATAATTCTAAATAAGTTAATCTTCTTAATCTATTACCCACTTTGGTACATTTTATATGGGAATTTCAGCTAAAATATTGTTAATTTCCCTTTTATTTATGTATACTAGCATGTAAGCAGTTGAGTTAATAGACATATTTTCATATGCCAATTATTTTTTACTTTTATCAAAACCTTTGAAGAATACTTTTCCTCCGAAAGAGTAATCAAGAGCCTATTTATATATGTAAAAATAAAATGCTTTTTCTATACCTTTATGTGAGAAAATAAATATTCATTTTTGATTATCCAGATAAAATTTATGGTTAAATATTGTTTATTAAATTTGATACTTAAATACTAAGATCAAATTAATTAAGATATGCTTTGTTTAATTAAATATAAATAAATTTACCTGTCTTTTAGAAGATTTTTCCACAATAGAGTCATTAAATTTAAACCAGTTATTTTGTTTAGGATCAGGACGAATGTAAGCATAATAATGACCTGAGGAAGAAAAATCTCCACTGTGAACCAAAACAGCGAATAATTAATATTTATAGCATTCATCCTTTGTGGGGTTTGCTATATACTTGGTCATGTCTATTTCCTCATAATATTAGTGTTAATCAACTATTTTAATATTTCTTCCTGTTTAGTAATCAAATTAGAACCTCTTCAAGTGAAAGAATAGAACAGGCGGTAATTCCAAGATTTTAATACCTTTCTTTGCATCTTATTTTTAATATCTCTCATCTCCAGTATCGTACTTATTATCCTTTTCTAATAGCTCTTCTTTAACATAATCATCTAATGATTCATAAATGTTTTTGCATCCTTTCAAGTTTAAGCTGATCTCAAAAAAGGATTCCTCTCTAACACTTTCATATTCAACATTAATGCATTTTATGTAATTTTAAATCTTACCTTAGAAAAGGTGTTTTATTTAACCTATTCAATAAAATTGTTTAAGTTCAAAAAGTTCATATTAATCAATTAATATGTAAAAGCACTAAACATGCAAAATGAAACTTTTAGCTTTTTAAAGGCAGAAAAGAATTAGAATAAAAAATATTGATTACCTTTGAGTTATGGAATTTTTTCTGCTTTGCTTTCCAAATATTCTATAAAAAGGCAAGAGAATTCTTGGACATCTTACTGAATTCTTGCTCTTGATTTATCCCATTAAAAACTTTTAAGCAACTCTGTGGTAGTACAGTGACTCCCTCTACTTTAGAGCTGATAGAAGAGAACCTACAATGAATTAGGAAAAACAGGCTCTGATTCTTTATCAGTTGGAATTGAGTAAACTAGCTTTACAAATGCTTTGATATGGAATAAAGTTTATAGATAAGAATTCATATAGCAAGTCTGGCCTTCGTTAAGAAGTCCCACATAGTTAGTTTCCTCTTTAGAATTATAAAACTACAACCTATTTGGTGTCAGAGTTAATTCGAAAATAATGTGCTAGTATTTTTCAAGAATTAATTCTATATCTAATGGGAAGTTAAACGATTGGGATAAACTTTCAACGGAAAAGGTTTTGTTTCCATTGTAGCTTTTATCTATGATACTTTCTGTTTAACTTAAAGCATAAAATTTGAATAAGTAATAAAATTATTGTTTTGATGTATCTTCTTTCTTTTATCTACTGAAAACACACTCTATCTACTATTACTTTTCATTGTATGAAATCTGCAATATCCATTTTTTACCATTTTATGTTGTTATTTCTTGACCTTCAAGAAAATGCCCATTATTTGTTAACCTCTCAATGAAATGGACACTGTTAAATATCCATAAAATTCTAGTTTTTTCTTTTGGAAGCTCGTTTACTTCAAAAATTTCCTCCTCTATATTACTTATATTCTAAAGTTCTTCCTATTAATAATCTACACTAATTTTATTTTAGTTTGAACTGGCTTGTTAAAATTTCACATCTTTTTTTTTATTGATTGAAGCGTTTAATTGATTAGCACTAACAGAATGGCTATAATTACTACTGTTTTATTAATCTTTCTTTGTATTTTTTATTGGGCTAAAATTACTTCTTGCTTGCTATTTTAATGGTGATTTTTGGTGAATTTAAAGTGAACTGTCTGACGATATTCCACTCTTATGAGAATTGCTATGATTAAATCTCATATTTGCATTTTATTTATTTATATCACTTGTTTAATTTAATATTTCATTAGCATTGCTCTTCTTTTTAATCTTAATATCTTCAAATGACTCATCTTCCTCATAGTCCATATAGCTATTATTTAAATTATTATTTGTAAGTCCCATCAAATTACTAAAATTTTATTCTTAATCTTCATCAAGGTTGCTATAGTTGCATAAAATACTATCATTATCACCAGTATCTAACATATTAACTTAATTAATAGATCTGATATCCATCTAGGAAGAATTAGATCCTTATGCCTATATTGATAAACCATCTGTATTGCTATAACTATCAAAGCTGTTATTTAACTTATTGTCTTATTTTAATTTTTTCTAAGAAACAAAAGAGTAACCTTTAATTACTTTTTCTTCAACATCAGGTTATTCTAATTCTTATTGCCTTTCTTCTTTTTGAATTTAATTATTCTTCATTTCGTTGTCAGATACTTCCGAATCTATAAAATTAATATTTTAGGCCTAACCTTTCTTTTCAGCCCCTTTTTTATTTACTTCCAGATCTTCGGTTTCTTCAAAAAATAATGCTTTAACACTTGGCTTTATTTTTAGATTTAGGTTTTACTGATTAGGACGGCTTAATATTTTTTAATTTTAGTTGCTTATTGATCCGTTCTTTAGATTTTCTTTGTTATTTATTGCTGTTTAGATAGCTTTATCAGAACTGCTACTACTTTCTTCTTCAATTTAATTTTTTTCTTCATTTACAAATTTTTATGAAAAAGTGTCTCGTTTGATTTTTTTTTAAGGCTTATCTATAAGCTAATCATTTTAAAGGTTTTTTGAAAGCTTTGAATTATCCTACTTCGATGAGATTTATGTAGTTTTATTCTTTTAGTTATCTTTAATATCTGAGGCGCTATTATAGTCCTATTAGTTAGAATAATTCACTGCAGGAAATCCTTTGCTGTTATTAATTTTCTTGCCGTTATTCTACTTATCTTTTTTTTAAGGAGCATCTGAATTATTTTTTAAATTAACAAATTCATCTCTCTCGCTGCTGCTGCTTTAACTACTATTTCTAATTTTTTTCTTGAATGCATGCTTTAGTGGCTAATTAGGAATCGCTAATTCTTCCTCTGACTCATCTATAGTGAACGAAACGTCTTATGCATAAAGCTTTGAGTTCTTCTGATTAGCTAAAAGGTAATTAGAAGAAGATGAAGTGCTTGCTTATTTGTTGCTTTGAATTTTTTTCTACTTCTAGACATCTAAGTGCTCAAAATTTTATATATCATCATCTTCTTCATTGGTGTCTTTATCTTCACTAGCTTCTTTCATCTTGAATTTCTTAACCTTTTATTAAAGCTTGCTATTATGCTTAACAATCTTGCTCATAATCGATTGTTTGTTTAAAGCTTTGGTATTGTAAATTAATAAATAAATAGGTATAATTTATTTTATTATATAAAAGTCAATGAATAAAAATTTTTTTTAACAAAATACTAATCGAACTGAGTTCTTTAACTTGGACTAACAATCAACTTATTTATGATTTCCTTTTAGTTTTAGAAGGTTCATATGAAATAATGAGAAGTCACAAAAATAATTAATGTGAGTGACTCTCTCTTAGTCAAAAATAGGGATTTAGTATTTATAATAAGTTTTAAGACACTGAAGACATGAATAAATAAATATTATTCACTAATCTATTTAAGAAACGAACGAGTGATGATAAAATTTATAAGTTCTATTTAAATTCAATTTTAATTTTTTAAATTACTAAAATAAATTTCAATCAATAATTCAGATTAAACTTTAAATCAAAATACTTTTAAACAATTTTCTCAAAGTAAATAAATCTATCTCTATTAAAAATTAAAAATACCTAATACTGAGGCAAATTAAGCAAATTAATTCCTTAAAATAACTGTGAGAGAGAGAAAAAAAAAAATTATTATTCAATTAAACTTTAAAAAAAATTAACGAATAGTCAACAATTTTAAAATTATTCTTTGTTTAAATTGATGAATTGTCGCAATTTTAGTTTTTATATATGTATCTTTATCATTTTTCATTATAAAAGTCAGTATTTTAATTAATAATTAGCAAATTCTAGATATTTACTTCTAAAAACTTCAAAAAGAAACAAATAACTATTCCATTTTTTAATGAAATTCATATACTTTGTTGGTGGGCTAATCGGCATTTACGCTCCCACTAAAATGCTTTACAAGTATTTTTTTAATACCTAAAGAACAATTCCTCCATTAACTGTAAATAAATTTCTTATCATGCTGCTTAATTTATAAATAGTCATAAATTTAACTCAAAAGCAAAGATTAATAAACTCTCTTATGCCTTATAAAAACGTAAATAAAACATCCTTGTATCAATCGTAGAGATATTTAAATAAGAGGGATGCAATTTTGTCAATGACTATTGACCACTAAGGAAGATTGTAGTCACCTACAATAGTTGATGAGTCAATTATAAGCCCCTAATCGTAGAGCTATTAAAACGTTTTTATCCACACTGTTATTCAAAGAAATAATATTTATTTCCTAAACTAAGATGAGTTTATCAACTAAATAGAGAAAATTAACAAGAAACTTAATCTAAAAGTATGAATTTTTTTAATAAAATTGGCACTTTTTTCTTTTTGTTTTCTTTTACAAATTCAAAGCTAGTATAAATAAATTCATATAAAAGCTTTTAATTTTATGATATAAATTATTAAATCAAAAGCTAGAAGCACTACATATTATTGAATGCATAAAACCATTGGTTTATTATAAATATCCATTGATTTACACATCACGACACCACTCTCTTTAAATTGTAGAGATTCAAATATACGATAGTTAAAATTTTATCTGTGTAAAAGACTACACAGCTAAAAGTCTGTCTAAGTAAACTCCTTACACACTTGAAGTTTGCAGAAAGAATGAACAAAGAAATATTTAAGGCTAAAATTCTGCAATAATAGAAATTGATGAAAATAATTTAATATAAAAATCTCAAGAAGGAACACTATTTTTATTTTACAGGGAAAAATCTGGTGGAGATTTAATTTGTTTGTAGCTACTTGATTCCTCATAAAATAGCTCTTTTTGTTAAGCTTTCAAGGTATAAATTTTTGAAAGATAAATAGTATATAAATTAACACTTTACATTTATTAAATAGAGATTATTATCTAAAATGACGTAAAAATCAGAGGATAAAATAAAATTTTTAGATAAAAAATTATATCTTGAAGAAGTAGTAAATCTAATAAAAGATTAAGTATAAAATAATTTATTTAAAGTTAGGTCTTTAGTTAATCATATTTTATTTAATTAGGAATTTAAAGAGTTAGTTTTGTTAAAAAAAAATGGTTTAGTTTGCTAAATTGATAAAGCAAAAATAAGCTAAGAAGAGGAAGTGACCTTTAAAAATAATAAAATATTTATGTATTTGAATAATTATTAAAATAATTTTGACACATAAGATAGCATCATTTTTGATTAATTTTCGTGACAAAAACTTTGCATAATTAATTTTATTTTTGTAATCAATAACAAAGTAATAATTATTTTTAATTAGATAGTTCAAAAAAACAAATATATACAAACAACAAATTCAAATAAAAAAAAATGAGTAATAAATATTAAAAGGAAGCAAATTGTTAAATATTTTAAAAAAATTAGCCAACAATTTTTTCCGAAACGGAGTAATAAATTTAAGAATAGAAATTAAACGAATTTATTAGAAACTTGGAGAATTATCCTATCCCTAATTATTTTTAATAAACATAATCTAATGATGATTAAGAAACATGCAAATTAGTTGATTCTTAAGTAGATTAAAACCAATAAACTGGGTATTTAGAAGTATTAAAACCAAAAAAATAATATTAATTGATTTATAGAGATAAAGAAATTGTTGTACCCTTATAAACATCTATAAAGAAAGGAAGTGAAGATATATGTTATTATTTAATAAGTTGCTTTAATTCAGAATAAGACAGATTCGCATCAAAGATAATAACAATGGATTCTAACTATATTAAACCTGATTCAATATAAAAAGATGATATTATAATAACTGCCTTCATTTATGATTGCAAAAAATAGTAAATGCTAAATATTTATAAATAAATGGTCATATACGCATTTTTTTTCGATTAGTTTATTGAAAAATATGTCGAAAGAGCCTGGTAACCAGACTTTAAGGGTGATTCAGATATATTAGATTTATTTGTAGAAGATGTGATTAATGTATCTTAAAGATATATATACAACAATTGAATTTGATTTAAAAAAAAATTAATATAAAACATCATGAAAACTTACTTGACTTCTAACTATAAATGAAATCTTTTTAAACTAATCTTAGATATTAGATAGAGTAAAAAACACCAAATATTTTTTTGCTAACAAAAATTAAAATATGAAAATTTAATAACAAATTTATTAGAATATTTAATGTAAAAGTTAATTAATTTGCTTAGAAAATTATTTTTCATAAACTATTTTATTATTTTATCCTATTTAAGTTTTCAAATCACTTTTTATTTAGTTGATTTTCTACTTAAATTTAGTTTCTTTTCTTAATATACTTATACAATCTTATTTTTTTAATCTTATTATAAAACGAGAAAATAAATGAGTTTACTGCTTAATTTAGTTATTTATTTTTTCTATTATTAATGAGATAAATTTTTTTGCTATTATTAATTGGTAAAAGTCAGCATTTAATTTAAATATATTATAAAATACAAAATACAAAATAGTAAAAAATAGTTATTATTTACCCATTTATATTTTTCTTTTATTTATTTCAATCAAGATTTTTAGAAAAAAATATAATCAAATTATTTTTTTATAGTATTAAATTATATTGTAAATTTTTACTTAAAAAAAGACTGTCTTATTTATAATAGTAAAAAAAATTACTAAAGCAGCTACATGAAATATTAGTTTGTTTTAATATTTGTATTGCACAAAAACATTAAGATAGAAAAATAAATAGAATTGATTGCTTAAAAAATATATTCAAACTCTTTTTCCTGTTTATGATATGCATTAAAATCCAAAGAAATTTTTTTATTCTTATTTGATTAAAAACGAAATATCCTTGTTTCATTTTTAAAAAAAAAATCAAATATATTTAAATTGAAATTTTAATAGATTTGATTCTTAAAAAATAGTAATTTATTTTATTACTTATTATGGTTACAAATTAACGAAATGAAATTTTTTTATCTCTTATCAATGATTCAGAAAAATGTTTGAGATAAATAAACTAGTGTTAATGTAGTATTTATATGCTCACACTATATATTTGAATGTTTTCATCATAATAGAAACATAAATCTTAAATAAATAAGAATTAAAAATATGCCTTAAATAAATTAATATATAATTTAATATACAAATATACTATTTTTATTTATTTAAATATAATAAACAATCAAATAAATTATTCTTGCTCATAATTTATACCACCTTTGAGTTTTAATAACATGTGTACAATAGAATTTTTTTCTACTTTTAAATTACCTAATAGTTCCTCTGAATTATTTTAAACTGAAAAGCTCTTACCTTAACAGGTAAATCGAAGCTATTCTGGTTCTATGTTTGATTTTTCACTTATTATCTTAGCGAATTCTTTTACATTTAACTTTTGAGATACATTAACTATAAATGTTTATCCATTTAAATCTTATACAAATATTTAAAAGGTATTTTAATGTTAAGATTTTTAGCTATTATTTGATATTAGATTTTTTTGTGATGCTTCATCGTCTATTTTATTTTCTATTTTCTACTCTCTCTATACTTTTTCAGTTTTTTTTGTATTATTTTAAGAAATATTTGTTGCTTGTTACAAATCTTCTTCATCTATAGTTTCCAATTAATTATTTTATGACATCTTTTCTGCTTAATTTTATTTAAATTCTTTATTCTATGTTTGGCTATTATTTATTTATATTTATTGATTTTTTGATGTAACACTTATTTCATTGTATTTAGTAGATGGCTTTTCTGATTTCTCTTCACTAAGCTTTGATGAAATTTCTTAAAGTAAAGTACCAGTAATTTAATCCTCTATGTTTGTTGTATCGCTTTTAGACGATATTGATTCAATGATACTAACATCGAGACCTGCAGAAGAAATACTTGATATTGTACTCTCCTCAAATTCATCCTCATCTTATTAAGTAGATCCAGTTTCATTTTAACCTAATTTAAATTTTTAAAGCTTAGCAAAAACATCCCATCTTAACTGAATATCCTTATCCTGATACATTTTTCTGCAGTAGGGACAAGGAGAACTTTCAGATTTACAACTTTCTCCCCATTTCACCAAGCAATCTTTATGAAAAAAGTGGTTACAAGGCAATGAACATGGTATAGATTCTTAGGTATAAGATGAATAGCATATAACGCATTAAACATTACATTCTAGTTAAGTACTTTATTTTAAAACCTTTTCAGAGTTATAAGGCTTCTTACAATTAGGGCAGCAGTTGTATTTTTGATTTGATTCTACTCTTTATATGTAATTTATCAAACATTCTTTATGAAATCTATGTTGGCACTCTTTTAACTTGAAGTAATTTTTAGCAGATTTACTTACTTTTTAATAACATATTAAGCAGTTTCTTGATTAATTCTATAAAGATTTTACAGGTTAGCTCTCTATTATTTTTTATTACATTTTAGATTTACTGTTTTCTTTCGTTTAATGTTTATCTTTTTTATTTATTATTTATATCTGTTTTATATCATTAAATCTGTATTTTAACTTTTCACAAATCTCTCTAATTCAATGCCTGTTTTTTAATATTTAAATACAATCAAAAAAATGGAAAATTAAATAAGCAATTGAATCTTTGTTAGAATATTATAACTATGATAAAATCCAGTTCGATGAAAATATAAATTTAAAGTCGAAAAGTAAATTGAAAAAATAATAAAGTATTTTTTTATAAACAAAATATAAAACTCAAAAAAGAAAATCAAAAAATTTATTTAACAACGATCTGATAAAAAAATATCTTCTAACTTTAGAAATTAACTACCATGCATATTACAATTTAAAGCTCTCTAAAATATTAAGTACAATTATTACCTTAAAAATGATTAAATAAAGTAAAATATATGTTTTTAAAGATAAAATGATAACTATTTTTTGAAAAAGTACATTAAGGTTTTAAATTAGTAACTTTCAAGATATTTAAAAAGAGGGTTAATTAATATTTCTTTATTTTAAATATCAATATAAAAAACTATTTGAGAAAGATAAAATAAAAATTTAGAATTATTTTAAATCTTCTTGCTTTTAGATTATCATTATTTTCCTTAATTGTTTATAAAGATCAATATTTTTTTATATATTTCATTTTAAAATATAAAATTACTTAATTTTAACCACAAGTATACTTTGATAACTGCTATTTCTCTTTTTTTAAATTAAAGAAAAATAAACCTCTAATTAATACTTATGTAATGGATTAAATCTCAAAAATAGTTAATGCCAATTTAAGAATTATGGTGATATGTATTTTTTTTAAGTACATATTTATCTAATTTTTTAGAGATTTTATTTGGTTTAATACTATTTTTTTATTTTCTCTTATTGAAGACTTATTTTCTCTAATAACTTAATAACTTGATTGTGTTATTAGATGTTAAATAAGCTTTTAATTTAGCTCTACACAAATTAACCTAATTTAATTTATTTTAAAGTTCTATAGCATTCATTAATATTGTGTTATTTATATATTTCATTTTATTTTATTTAAAAAAGCACTTGAAATTTCACTATTATAATGTAAATATTTAAGTCATGAAAAAATTACTCTTCTCAACACTATTCTATTTAAATTGTTTTATGATAGAATGGTCTACAATCATTTTTTTATTTACTCAAAATCATATTCAATATATTTTATGCTTTTATATTTTATTTGTTATCTTTAAACATTTTTAGTAATTTAATTTATTGATTTTAAATAATATTTACAAATTATTTCTTAAATTTGATTTAATAAATATTGATTTATTGGTTGGTTAAAATAAATTAAGATATCTTAAAAGGATATTTATTATTCGGATTATTCAAAGATTTTTTTGATAATATTTATCTTAAATATTAGATTTTTTATAAAAACAATAAATTTAATCAAAATACAAATAATTAATGGCTATTGATTTATAAAATTTTTCATGGTATTTGTTTTTTTTTACTTTCATACTTAACATTCAAAGTGTTTTTTATGAACTAATTGGTAAAAAGATTCACTTACAAATATTATAGATAAAATAATCAATGCCTTTTATTTAATAAAATAATAATTAATAACTCATATTTGCTTAGCTGAATTATTATTTATAATTAAGAATTCAAATAAGTAATTTAATTGGTATAGAATCAATAATACATTTCTTATTTCAAGAGTTAAAAAAAAACAGTTATAGCAAGTATTTTAAATAATACTAGAGTAAATAGCAAGAATTAAAGCAGACTAACTAAAAATCAATCCTTTAAAATTATTTTTAAACAAACAAGTAAAAGCAGCAAATTCATTTTTGAAAATATTACTGATATATGAGTTAATTGACTCAATAAAATGTTTAATTACCAAAATCACCGCCTTTAAGCAGCTAAGCGCCAAGTTTAAAACTAAATGGGTCTCAGGTATTCAATCAATCTTCATAAATTGGAACTCCTGCATCTTAAACATTCAAAAATAAGTCAATTTAGAATTTAGAGAAGCTAGAGAGAGCAAATAATACTCCTTAGAACATACAGTAAAATTAAGCATAGCAATCTACAAATTAAGCTTAAAAAGAAGAGAAATAACAAACTTAAATATAAAAAATGATGCAAATATACAAGGGATAAAATTATAAAATTGGAGAAACCTCTCCCATTTGCATTTTGAAAGTTAGGCCATTATTTATTCATGAAACTCTGAAGTATAACAAATCAATGATAGAAGTACTAGATAAAGAAGCATTAGCGTTTCATTCAACTTCAGCATAAGAAGATTTTTATAAAGACTTTGTTTTGAATTTAACCAAAGATAAAATTTATAGAGCTCATAGAATGATACCATAAGACTAGCCAAACATTGCATTATTTGGCTCAGAGTTTCCATAAATTATTGATAATCTTCTAAAAGGCGTTTCACATGCGTTACTAGCTTTTGGTGCTTAAGATTCAGGAAAAACACACTCAATTTTTGGAACTCTAAGCGATCCTGGGCTATTACTTTATTTTGCATAGAGTCTATTTTCTAAGAAGAGCTAAGCAAGTTCTATGATTAGCGTATATTTAAGTGTGTTGAAGTATGAAAATGACTTTACAGATCTTCTTTGTCCTACAGGTGAACCCCTCCTTTTTAAATAAGGGAAATAAGCAAGTTATATGCCATGCATAACAAGGGTAAAAATAGAAAGTCTTGTTGAGTTTTTTGTTTATTTAAGAATTGCTCTACGATCGATGTAGGGCAGAGATATAAACAGAGACTATTAAATAGGTTAACCGTAATAGTAAAAGACAGAAAGAAATCACTGCATATTTAGGTATTAATATAAACAAATATATAATTTCGATAGCAAATAGATTTACTTCAAAGCATCAAATATATTAAATAATATTCACAAAAAACAACTTAATCAGTCTAAACTAATTTATGATCTTACTCAATATTAATTAAAGAATCTACCAATAATCTGAGATCAAATTATTTCAATTCTTGAAATTTATTTTACTCCATTAATTATAATTAAATTTTCGTGTTTAATTTAAACGCATAAAAAATTACGAATTAAATCATTAAAGAATATGTAAATTAAAATTTCTGGGCTAAATTTTACTAGACTTGAAAAGTGAGAAGATTAAGTTAATTTTAATTTTTAAGAAAGATTTTTTTTTTTTTTAAAGTAAAACTGAAGATATTTTATTCTAAATATCCCGAAAGAGAGATTTTTCTATCAATTATAATATTAATAAATAAGTTTCATATTCGATGCAAGAATCTAATTGGTAAAAATGAAGAACAAAAATTGAATATTTTATTATGTTTAAAAACTAGGTTTTAGATTTTTCATAAAATATTTGAGAAACAATATGTGAAGAGTAAAACATAAAGCAGTTAGACAAGTTTAAAAGATCATAATTAAAAATCGCATGAAACGTTTGACAAAGTAGAATAAAAAATATATGAAAGCGAAATGCTATTTATTGATTGTGATCACTATGAAATAAATGATAAAATTGATGTGAAAAATATTTAATAATCAATGATTGCATTAGAAAATATATTTTAATATATCTATGAAATTAACAAAGGTTTTAGGTCAACTTAAACTCATATTCCTTTTGATAGCACTAAATTTACTAATTATCTTAAAAGTTACTTATTTGGTAATAATTAGCTCGTATTTTTCGGAGCACTCTCTCCTTTTATTAATGATCTTGACGA
Source organism: Tetrahymena malaccensis 436 (assembly GCA_000231845.2). NCBI lineage: Eukaryota > Ciliophora > Oligohymenophorea > Hymenostomatida > Tetrahymenidae > Tetrahymena > Tetrahymena malaccensis. The sequence goes on from JH719955.1 coordinate 509,463, forward strand.
GTCTTTGAAAACAGCTCGTATGGCTTAATGGGCCTTTTATAGCAAAAATTCAATTTAAGCCAAAGTAACAGTGGGTATTCCTCAGTGGTAAAGAGTAAAATTTTTATTTAAAAGGAAAAATAAATTTTAACAAGCTTAAATAAAAAGGTTAATTTCTAAGATACTATGTTCTTGAGAAAAATTTCTCACTAGACGAATGTACTAGGTGACGAAGTGAAGGCATACATCAGCAACTAATATATGAAATCTGATGACAAAGCTATTTATTTATAAAATATTCTTAGCATAGTTAAAGACATTAAGCATTTAATAGCTAGAAATGCAAAAATAGTCAGAAATTACTTGAGCTTAAGAGAGGATGTAAATATTTCGAAACCTTATTTAAAAGATATTTGACTTTTCTCTATATTTTAACTCAGATTATTTTAGATATTTAAAAAGGAGAAAGAATAAAATATTATTTTTTAAATTGATTGAAAATTCATTTATTTTGTAATTTTTTAATTTAATATTTTATAATAATAAAAAGTACCATTAGTCCAAATAAGATTACATAAAAATAGAATTTAACCAAGCTAAACATATAATTAGGACCACAGAAATACGCGAGCTCTATCTGATAAGAGCTCTTCCACAACTAAAAGGAGATCATTTAAAAAACCTAAAGCTACTTTAAGCTAAAATCGCTAAAAGTACTAATGATATTAATTATTATTTTTTGACTTTTGGATAGATTAAGCAAAAGTTAAAAGATGTTGTAGAAGCCTAATATGAGGCATACTAGAATATTTTAAAAGGAAGTCATTTAGATGCTCTACATTAATTGGGTATAGGGGCTATAGAATATGTTAAGTGGAGCTAAGAAAATGCTATTAAATCCTATGAAGCACATGAAGCTTATAGGTTGGATATGTGGATGGATGAAATAACTACAAAGGTGTTTACCTTTTTAGAGCACTTAATTTCATAAATGGATGTTAAGGAAGTTTATTAAAAAAAGCGTGTGAGAACTTATAAAAAGATTCCTACACAAATTGCTCTTAGATCTCTAAAAAGTATGGCAAACATACCATAAGGAGATATCCATATTCCTAATCTAAATAAAATCATATCTGAAGAAGAAAAGAAAGTGTAAGGTTTTGAAAATTTTGATTCAGGAAAATTAAAAAATGAAGAAATGCCATCGTTGGCACAAAAAAGGAATCATTCATTTTAATTTTAAAGGAGTCCTATTAGTGGCAAATACTCACCATAAGTTTCTAATCCTAAATTTTTGACTCCATTAAATGTTGAGAAGAATCGTAATTAAAAAAGCAGTGTGCTTGATGCTTTTCACACATATTTAAATCTCAATGAAAATAATAGTAACAGCTCCACTCCAAATGCTAGTGATAGATCATAATTAGAATTTCAAGGAAACACCTAAAACAAATTAAGTACAGCACATCTTTCTATGAATTAAAAGAGTGCTTTTTTCAATAATCAGAATCCAAACAATTTAGTGAGCAATCATACAAATTTAGTTAGTAATGTTCACCAATCTCAACAAAGAAAATCTACTTTCCATTACTTTGAAGAGAATAGCTCTTTGGAGCACCTAGAATAGGATGCTAATGCTAACTAGAGCATAGATTAAAATAATTAAAATAGCAATAACATTGTTATTATAGAAGAAAATGAAGACAAATTAAATAAGAAAAAAAGTATTTTAGTAAAGAAGAGCTCAATTGAGATAGCAAGTGGATTAAATTAAAGTAATATTTAAAATAAAAAGAAAGTGAATGTAACTAGCTTTGATTTAATCTCAAGCTAATAAAAGATATAAACAATACCAAATTAATCTAATAACTCATAAACATTACTTGATAAAGAAATGGTAAGTGATAATGAGCACACCTTAACAGATGATAGTTATATTCCTGCGTCTAGAAATTCTATTGTAAAATATTCTATGGATGACTTGTAAAGGATTGATTAGGAATTAAAGGATAAAAAAGCAAAGTTAAAAGAAGAAAATATTATCATGCAAAAAATTGCTTAGGAAGATTTACTTAAAAGCAAAGAGTAAAATTAAGCTCTTCATACTTCTTAAACAAGAGGTTCTTTAAGTAATTAAATTAGTAGCTAGAATTTCAAAAAAAATTCAGGAGGATAAAGATTTAGTGATTAATCTAATACGATATCAAAATTTAATAATACACATTTTGGGATTAAAGATTAAACTTCATAGAATTAAAGTTTACCTTAAAGCAAAAGAGACTCTACTAGTACAAATATTAATGCTCCTAGAGAGAATTCTTTTCAATAAATAAACTCTAAAGAAATAAGAACTCCTCGCTCGATACCTTAACAATAAGGTAACCTACTTTATAACACAAAAGAAACTTCAAGTTTCTAATAGGCATACAGTAAAAACCTTCAAAAATCAATAAACTATTTATAAAATTAATACCATCAAGCAAATAAGAATACTGCAAATGGTTAAAATTAAGAATTAATCGATAATTATAATTAAAAATAGACAGAGTTTAGCAATAAAAATCTTTCACTTCTATCTCCCAATTTAAATGTTAATCATGAAGATAGATTAAACACTATAGGTTAAAAAGGAGATTAAGCCCACATAAACCACCAAATAAATATTTTTAATATGAATTAAAATATACCGAAGAATGGAATCTATGAAAATTAATACTACTTACAGAGTGCTTAAGCAAAAAAGAAAACTCCGTTCGTTTAAATGGATATGTCCAAAAATGAAATAAAGTTAAAAAGTAAAATTTAGTTAGACGAGCATTAAAAATTTAACAGCAGCTTTGATTAGAATGAAATGAAATAAGTTTTAGATAACAGCAAAAATAACTTAAAATTAATTAGTCCAAATTAGAGTTTAATAAATTTAAATAGGAAGAAATATAATTCATAAAGCTTAAATACATAAAGCCTTGCTTTTAAAAACCTCCAAGACAATAAAGATATAGGTTCATTTGGAGTGAATTCAATTAAAATGTCTATGAATAGTGTAGAAACAGATTAAAATTAACAAAACTCTCCATTGATTTACAGATAAAATAAATTGAGTTTGTAAGGTCTTTTTGGTAATCAAAACCGTTTAATATCTCCTCAAAGTATTCAAGGAAATATAAGACCAATTAACAGTCAATAAACAGATTTCGACTAATCTAATAATCCTTCTAAAATGTACTTCTCACAGCCTTTCTACTCCAACCATAATAACAATACAGAGAATGATTAATCAATTAGTAATGTAGAATAAAAGGTAAAGCTACCAAGCTTACACATTCAAAGTAGCAATACCTAATAGCAATAGCAATCTAACAATGATAGAAGCAGTGTGCAGCTAGGTTCACACACTCAATTAAGGAGTGAATCAGAAAAAAAATTGAAATAACCTAAACTCTCTTTATTAACTCCATAACTAACTCAAGTAATATCCTACAAAACACCGATTGATCTAAACACTATTTCATATCTAAAAAAGAAGAATCGCCAACAATAAGAAAACCTAAAGTAAATACTGCTGTTTAATATAAATCATAAATGAAAAATATCAAATATCAACTCAAATAAATATTCTAAATCTTACAATAATTGCATAGAAAATTTGACAAAATATATATAGAAGCACACTAAATAACCAAATTTTATTTTAAAATGATTGATAAAAATTAAATTTAGCTATATAAAACTCTATCAAAATTGAAATTCTTAAAGAATTGAACAAAAAACAATAACAACAGACATATATTAGGAGCAAAGTAGAAAATAATTTTAAAATATCTTATGCAATTTTGATTGTTTATAAATATTGAATATGTGTTAAATCTATTAAAAAATTATTACTAATTTATTTTTTCATAAATTTGATTGTTCATTCATTCATAATCATATTTTAGATTTTTTATTTTTTACTTACATTTAGATTTAAAAAGAAGATTTTTTAGTATTTTTCTTCAAAAATCAAAACTAAATTTAGCACATAATCCAATAGGTCCACAAGCTACACGTGCTCCAGCGTGACCAGTTGTTTTTGAATCCTCAAAATTTCCAAGGCCTAAATCATCTTCATCTGCATGAATAACACAGCTTCTTCCTATAACGTTATACTCACCATATAAAGATATCAAATGATCAATAATTTCATATACAGCAACATTATCTTCAGAGAGTGTATTTTCAATGTTTCCAAGATCGCCTACATGTCTTTCTTTAGAATCAGGGGCCCCATGAGTTTATTTAGTAGGATTAAAATGAGCCCCAGCAGATTTACACCCATCTATCAAATTTCCATACTCATGAATATGAAATCCATGTTTTCCTTTTGAAAGACCCTTAACCTCAGCTCTAATTTTACATTTATCTCCTTCTTACTTAAAATACACTTTTCCTGTGACTTTATGATCTTCAGATTGCAAAACACAAATAGCATAAATAGGTTCTTTAGGTATTTCTTTTAGATTACATTCATTCTTCTCAACAGTTCTATCACCACAGCAAGTATTTCCCATTTTTATCTTTTAAAAGCAAGTAGAATATTCTTATTATTACAAATTATTAAAATTACAAAATATACGATCAATCTAATTTGATTTTTTATTAAAATAAATAATTTATAAAAAAAATTGTGATATCCTGTTGACCTATTCCTTTAATTTAATATTTCAAATTTAAAAAGTAGTCAACAATAAACAAAAAATAATTTAATAATGTGATTGATCTACCTAAAATCTAAAATGAAAAATATCAATCTTAAAATAATTAAGCAAAAATATAACATTAACTAAATAATAATTATAATTAATTTTGTTAAAATAAATATTAAATAAACTTTTATGAATTAAAAAAAGAAGATTAGCTTAAAAAATACTAAAATTTTAAGTGCAAAAATACTCAAAACAAAATATAAAAACTTACATTTTTAGATTAAAATAGTTAAATTCATTGAATTGTTGGTTATTATTTAAATCTATTTAGAATTAGTTAATTATTATTTTCATTAAACTTCTATCAAGTTATAAAAAACTTATTTTGGAAGAGGTGTTCTATCAAAAATTTTATTTTAAAATACAAAAAATCTATTATTGATTTAAGTGATTTGTTGGTTATTGTTTAAATCTATTTAAAAATCATTAATTATTATTTTCATTAAACATCTATCAAGTCATAAAAAACTTAATTTGGAAGAGGTATTAAATCAAAGATTTCTTTTTTAAATACAAAAAATCTAAGTTAATCTTAAGATTTAGATCTGATTATATTTCTGATAGATTTAGTTAGCTGATTATTTAAATTAAAATATGGAAAGTCAAAGAATGTAAGATACTTAAACTGTATAAGTATATTAGATAATTAAAGAAGGAATTCCTTATCAAGATTTAACTAATCAGATAGCTATATTTCAAGCGAAGTTAGGTAATTCTTTGTAAAACATAACTAATTCAAAAGTATTTCATCCTTTTATTTAAGTTAAGCTTACCAGATATTTAGATTTTTGCTAATAAAGTACTAATTACAATAATAGTTTAAGTAAATAGTTATGTTAGCAAACGAGTTATCAATTTTTGCTATTATTACTTTGAATATACTGTTAAAATACTTTTAATCGATAAAAAATTAAACTGTATCATAAGCTTTAAGTAAATCTTTTATTTATTTTACTAAAAAATCGTTTTGTTTTAAGAGAAAAATATCATCTTAGCTTAATTAGTTTAGTTTTATTTAGTTATTTACTAAAAATATTTATTTTTGGTAATTGCCACCATTTACATATTTTACTGAATTAAATCCTAAAAATTATAAGTAGCCTCCTATTATAATCTGAATAAATTCAATTTATCCAACCTCTAATTTTTCAGTTTAGATTATATCTTTCAAGTAATCGCAAAACTTAAAATCAGCTTTTCTAACACATAAATCTATTTAAATTTCTTTATTCTTTATATTTTTAAGTATGTGAAGATTTGCAAACGAATCTATATACAATTTAAGATAGTTTAAGTTACTTAAAGAGTTAATAAAGTTAATTAAACCCTAGTTACCAAGTTTAAAAGTTGTATTAAATAAATTTAGGGTGAGTCTCTTAATTTTATAATCTTAATAAGTTACATTTTCTTTTAACTCTATTTTGTTAAAGTCTTCTAAAAGTAACTCTACCTCTTCCAAATCTTGTATGCATGCAAGTAAAGCATCAATATTACGAATAATTTTGTTATAATATCTAAATTTAAGAGATTTTAAATTTTTCAGCTATTTAAATTAAGAACAAAACTAATCAAAGTCTATCTATTAGCATAAAAGCTGTGATTTTATTTAAAGATTAAGCTTTTAGCAGCTTAAAAATGGGCCATCCAATTAAAGATCGCTCAAGCAATTTTAATTTCCTATATCAAGTATTCTAATATCGAACTCTTTTTAGCCTTTATATTATTATTAAAGCATATTTGAGACTTCATTAATTTAATTAGCTTTTATTTTAACTCCTTGATTTTTTTCTATCATCATCATCTTTTTATTATTTCAGATTTTTATTTTTATTTATTTATTTTTTTTATTCACTTAAAAATCCAAAATATATATTTTGTAATACTTTAAAGTGTCTACGCAATACGAATTATAATTCTTTTATTAATACTTAAGTAGAATTCTATTTTTATTTTTCTATGTTGATTTATATTTAACTATCAAAACAAATAAAATATTTTTTCATTTTTTCACTTTAATTTTTCTAATAAATTAAATTTTTTTATACATCCCAAATATACTTTCGCTAAAAAAAATAAATCTATTTAATTTAAATTAGTAAAAAATATTTTATCAGATTGAACGAAATACGAAAAATGAATAATATCAATAATAAAATTATTATATTTATGTTATGGTGGTGTTAACTTTAAGGAAATATTAGTTAAAAAATTAAGAGCTATCAATATATTGTTAGAGTTGAGAATTGATTTAAGTTTGATTTGCTTGGAGATATTATATTATTATTATTATTAATATTATCATACAAGTTAAATAGCAAGCATAGATAGAAGTATAGCAAGAAATATCAAATGGGAAAAAAGAGAAGAGTTCAAGTTTTCACTGGTTGGCTTTTAATTTTAAATAAAATATTTTAATAACTAGCATTAAAGGGAATTCATTTAAAAAATAGGTAGTATGCTACAACCTTTGTATCGTTATTTATTATCAGCAAAGATTGGTGTTAATCCTTTAGATTTACATGGCTAAAATATAGCTAAGTAAATTAAAATTTTGAAAAACGAGGAATGAATATAATAAAATTATTTTTCGCATTATAATAAAGATAAATATTCTTGAAGTGCAAATAAGCTAGACCCAAATATCTTTAAAATGGTAAAGAAGCTTATATTATTATACCAAATTGCAACCAACTCATTTACAATTATTTCAAATATACTCAATTAATTATAAATTTGTCTTTGATAAATAATAGATTTCAATGCAACTTTGGTTTAGGATAATGCCGCACCCGCAAGTTATTTCCATGCAAAATTCAGTAATTGACATTAAAATACAATGATTTTAAATTAAGCTTATGATTGAAGTTTAGTTAAAGTGCAGTTAAATCTAAAAGAGTAAATTTTTTTATGTAATCTTTAAAATTAGTAAATGGATACGAGTAGAAATGGTATTTGCATAATTCCACTGAAGAGGAAATTAATAGAAACCTTAAGTATTTCAACTATCAAATAGAAAGTAATAGGAATTATTAAATTTAAAATTTTTGAAATAAAAAATAAAGCGTTTAGCGCTTTTTAAAGATGATCGCTATATTTTAGTTTATGTACACAAATGAAAACAATCGAAATTTCTTTTTAATAAGATATTTGATCTATTGATAGATCTTATGATTTATATACTTATTTATTTTTTTTTAACAACTCCTAGTGGAAAGAAATCTTCAAGGTCACGATGATGAATATGAAGATGAAGAAACCTAACTTTGAAGAAAAAATATTTTATGTTTTATCTGTTTTAAATTAATATGTATTTTAAACTTTACGATTAAACCTTTAGCCATCATTATATGAATAATGAATGACTAATAAACAAGCAAACAAAATCTCATATTTAACTTCTCAAAATTCATAAATCTATCAATTCCTTATTTTATATTATATTTGCCTTAGGTAAATTCACTTTCAATCCATTCATTCACAAATTTCATGTTTCATTTAGAATATCAAATTTAATATTTGCTTTTGATGTGTTAAATTAAATTTTAAAATAAATTTCAAAACTTTCCATCAATTAATTCTCTATTTAAATAAAATAAATTATTCAATCACACATAAATATTTACTTTACAAAATAAAAAATTTTGATTAAAAATAATAAATAAACTCTTTCATCTTATTTATAATCAAAATATAATATTTTGAATGATTCAATCATGCAAACATATATATTTACTATGCAAAGTAAAAAACTTTTGATTAAAAATAATAAATAAACTCTTTTATTTTTAATAACAAAATATAATTTTTTGAATAAGTTTAATTAAAATTTACTAATTACTTTTAAAATATATTTTAAGAAATAATACATTTTTAGAGTCAGAAATTAGTTGGTTAATTTGTAAGATTTTTACATTTAAAAAATAATTAAAAATCTATTCTAACTTTTAGAAATTTATTTTTGAATTAAAAGATATTTTATTTATTAATTAAATCTGAAATAAGAAATTTTAAATTTTAAATGTACTCATTTATTTGCAAATCGAGTGATTGGTTTGTAAGGGATCGAAGTAAGTTAGAATTTTTAATTTGTTATAAAAATTTAGACATACCTATAGCACAATAATGAGTTAAGAAATGATTGTATTTAAATTTAACAATTTTATTTCTATTTTCTTTAGGTAAACCTAAAAATTAAAAAGATTTTCTTATAATACCTTTTTTTATTATTTATTTACTTTTACTTTTGAAAATGAAAATGAAAAACGTTCTATAACTAACTAACTAATTAGCTAACAATATTAGTTATAAGTATATTTATTTATTTTCTGAAAATAGATTTAGTGTTACCAAATAGAATAAATCAATCATCCTAACAAAGAGAAAGAAAATACAATCATTAATTATCTTTTTTCTTGTTCATTTTTGAAGAAAAATAACAAATTCAAAAAAACAATAAAAATTTAAAAAAAGCAAACAAGTATTGAAAATATCATTTACTTAAAACAAAAAGTAATTATTAGAGTAGTTTAATATTTAAGTTAATGTCTGCAGCAGCTCCAACAGTCGATGATTTTGTTTTATTTAGATTATCAAATGAGTTTTCTCATTCTGCAATGATCGTAGAATTCTTCTGGTAATATAAAAATCTAGTTTAAAAGAATCTTCTCTTTTTTCTGAATAAATTTCATTAATTTAAATCTAAATATATGTGGCATGTATAAAAATTTTATTAATAGGTTCTTTGTTTCAGTGCTTACTTTATCAGTAGCTGTAATAAAACTGGTTAAAATTAGCACAGTCCATGAAATAGTTAGTTATGAAGAGTAACCTAAACCGAAACCACAGTTGCCTGTAAATGATCCTTAGAGAGGTAATGAAAGTATAATAATATTTAATTTATCTTTTTAAGACTATTGCTCACTCTCTACATCTACATAAATAAAACAATTATGTAGTAGAAAAGATTTTAGAAATTTTCCTATCAAATACCTTAGATTAAATTAAAAAATTATAGATTTTAAAAAGCTGAAAGCGAAAAAAGCAAATTTGAATTGAGCATTTTTAGTTATTAAAAATGAATTTTAAGAATGACCTATTTAAATTTTGAAAATATATTGATTGATATAAAGTTTTTTAAATATCTTAATTATAAAATAGATAATATGAAAGATCCTTAGTTAGGAAATGATGTAAATTAAATCAATTTCGATATGAACAGCAATAATGCTGAAGCTTAATAAGCTCAAGCAGCAGGAATAGAACCTCGCTAAAACCCAGATGCTCCCCATGTTGACCCTGAAAAGCTCTAAGATAAAACAATTTCTACTTTACCTTAATAAGATTAAGGATTTTTAGCAACATTCTCAAATATTGTTGATTTGATGGTTGGAAAACATTTAGTTATTTTTATTATTTTTGTCTATCTAATCAATCATTTTGGATCCTATATTTTCACTGCTTTCTGCGTTTTTATCTGCATGATTCAACTTTTATTGTTTAACTACTTCAAAATATTTGAAAGACTCTAAAATATGGAGGCCTAAAAGTACTCTGAACTTTCTTACCACTTCTGGATTATTGCCTTATTTATTGCTTACTTTGCAAATAGCTAGCTTTATGAAGATCCTATGTGATATTTATTTATGACTTGATTACATTTAAGCAACTTAACATCTTCATCTATTAATCACTTTTATTTTGTATAGTTTTTAATCAAGATTAATCCAATAAATAGTACTTATTTCTATTATTATTATTATGTTTTTTGTATGTATTTTTTAAATCAAAAATTTTACTATTCAATTAGAATTTTCCTATTTATCCTTTTTAAATATTTTTGTTTAATCCTTAAAATATATTATTTTTAGCTATTAATTTCTTTATTCATTTTAATGTGGTTATTTATCTATAATATATAGAAAGTGTGATCATTAAAAATTAAATTTTAATACAATAAGAAATTTAATTGACAAATAGTTTCACTGTAAACATATTTATCAAATTAGTTATTTAAAATTAATGGTTAATTTTCATTTATATTGACTGAATTCTCTGTAAATTTATTTGTGTTTTATAAAAAATTAGCTTGTATCAGACAAAAGATAATCTCTAACTATTTGCCATCCAATATATAGTTATTAATATATTTGTAAATTGAACAAGTATTTTAAACATATAATTTTCAACCAAAAATTAGAATTTTATACCGAATCAGCATAATTAATTAATTACCTTTATTTATTTTTAATAAGAAATTTGTTAACTGATTCTTATATACAGAGATATATTTTATAAAATAGTAATTGTATTAAAGATTCTTTTATTATTTAATCGACTTCAAATCCTATATAAAAGGAGGAGTTTGTATTTAAGTGAGATAAGAAAATGAGAGCAATCAGAGTTTTAAAACAGCTGATGCAAAATTTAGAAAATAGCCAGCTGCAAAGTATTGAAAAAAGAGACTAATTTGCTGATGTTATTAGTTTTAATAATATACCTCCTACTGATTCTTTAGGTTTAAGTAGTAGAATAATTAATGTTTTAAAGTCTGATTTGCTAGTCCTCTGTCGTATTCAAAAGCAACTCGAGTTAGGTGAAGATAACCCTTTTTAGGTTTAACTAAATGCAAATGATCATAAAGGGTCAAGCAATTCAACAGCACTTGTGAGTAGCTAGTAGGATAATGATTTAATTGAAAAGATAAATTAATGGTACAATGAAAATAATAAAATTAAAATTAGTTAAATTGTTGAACTTATCAAAATGTGCATAAAAAAAGTAGAGAAAGGCGAAAATATAGAGATTTAAAGATTAATTAATGCGTATGATCCAGAATATGGTTTGTTGTTTTGCCATTTATTTTGTTTAGCTATTGAACAAGTGTTAAATTTTACTAAATTAATCTAAATTGAAGAAATAATAGCAAAATGCTTAAATCGTATGATTGATGGTGTTAATTTTTAGAATATGTAGTATTTGGAAATAATTATATCTGATAATTTGAAGAAACTTGAGCATGTAATGCAGATTACTAATTAATATCTTCCAGAGTAGCATTCAATTGTAGTCATATATGAAAAATACAATACTTTACTACAAAAGTTAACTGTATAAAACTCTATTTTTTACTCCAACAACTAAGTTATACCAAATTTCAATGATCTACAAGGTATAATCTTAAAGATATAGGATTATTTATATAGCCCTTCACCAGTCAAGTCTAATTAAGATCAATAGTTTGCAGTTGCTTAAATTCTTGAAGAAACAATAGGAATTTTCAATAGCGCCTTCTAAAGATTTTAAGCAATCTAGCTTGACCATAAGTCTAAACATATTCTCCATGATAGAATTGAAAAGATAATAGTAACATGCTCAATGTCTCCTTAGTATATACAATACTAATCCCACAAGGAATAAACAAAGCCAGCTACTCCTAAGTATTAATTACATTATAATCTTAACGAAAGTAGCTTTTACAGCTAAAACGGTAAAACAATGAGTAATATGTCTTACCTAAAAAAGAGAACTTCTACTGTTCAGTAAGATTACAAAATACTTCTAAGCATACTCAAAAAAATAGGGGAATACTTGATTTCTAAAAATGATAATGTTATAGTCCTTAAAGACAACAATCATTAAATAGTTTATATTTGTAAGCACAATTAAATTGACTTTTCTAATCCTCTTGATAAATTGTTAAACTCTCAGAATAACTATATATAAAACAACGAAACTGAGCAAAATGATTAGAAGCAAAATGGTAAACAATATTCAGAAATATATAAATAAATTGTTTTGAACAGCAAATACTTTAATCATATAGTCAAGAATAAATAAATTTACTAGCAACAATTACAAAACATAATTTACAAAGGAAATTAATATGAAAAAGAAGGAGCATAAATATTGCTAGGGCTGAAAAGCTCATTAATCATAGAAATTGTGGATTAAAATTTAGAATAAATCTTAATTAATAACAAAAAATCTTTGGTAATCACAATCACTGAAAAGCTCAGTGGAGAATAAATTTGCGAAACTTCTCTTAAACCTAATATAAATTAAATTTAGCTTGAATTTCCTTTATCAATTCTACCATGTAGCCTTTAAATCTTAGAAAAACCACTTGAAAGTTAAGATAATTAGATAAACTCTTAAGAAAATACTGAATAGCTAGAAAGTTAATCGTACATTTTATTTGAAAAAGATGTTTGCTTAACTCTATTTGTTAATACTTATTTAAGATTTAAAAATGGAAATGTCAAAAATTCATCTCAAATTAACTTAAAGGAATTTGCTGATTCAAGTTTAGATTTAGATCGATCTCTTTCTCCTTCAATTAGCAGTATTGATATATCATAGAGTCCTGAGTTAGATTTAAACTAAGCACCTGTTTTTCCAATTTTTTAGAATGCACTTCAATCGTATTCACTATCTCCAAGCAGAAGTAAAAGAGTTTCATAAGATACTATATATAGAGGTAGCCTTAAAAGTATTGAAGAAGAAAATTACTCCTCTATTTCTGCTAACAATATTGAAATGCTTAAAGATAAAAATAGATTAAAAGGTGATAAGAAGTAAAACTAACAAGAGCTGAGTTCTATAAGATCTCCTTTATACCATGAATACACTAGGGATTCTGATAAATTGAGTCATTCACCTCCAATGATATGCAAAAATAAAGAAGAATAGTTTACAAAATTTAGATGTTTTATAGAAAATAAACAACTCTAAGCTAAAGAAAATAATCTTAAAAACAAAAATATTTTTATCAATAAAGAATAATAATCTGTTAATCAAAGCCTTGAAATAGATGAAGTTAACTTATTTAAGGATAAAAATAAAAATAATTAAATGAAAAATGCAGAAAAATAATCCCAAAGATTAAATTACTAACAAAAAAGGTAATATAATCTTCCTGAGAATGATTACTAAGATTTATCTAAACAGTTAAACTTTAATGATAGCTATCTAAACAACTCTATGAACAAGACGAGATCATAGTTTGGATCGTAGGATAGTCTGAATGATAGATAAGATGAAAAAACTCAAAAAGATTTTAATCCTAAATCAAAGCAGCTAAAATAAATAAACTTTATAAAACCTTAATAAAACATTATAAATAACCATATAATTCCTTAATAATTAAACTAAAAATTAAAAAATAAATATGCAAACAAATAAAATACTGAAAAAATTTAACAAAATAAATTGTAAAAAATAAATTAATTATCTCCTCTTTCAAATACATAAAAATTAAATCTCACAAATAAAAGCAACTAATCTTCTATTGATAACAGCGTAATCAGTTTTCCAAACTCAAAGAGAAACTCTTAATTATAAAAGCATGATTTCTATTAAAACTCATCAATTAACACAAGTGTAGTATCAATATAATATAGCCAGAACGACTCTTTGCAACCATATTAATAAAATTTTTAAATTGGAAAATCTAAAATATTAGAATAATAAAGCTCTAGTTCAAAGTCTAAAAGCAATTATTATTACAGTTTAGAATAATCTAAGGAAAATATCACTATATTTCAATAAAAGAATTACAACTTGATTCATAATAATAGTAAAATTAATAAGACTTCTCTCTTAAGAAATACCAATTAGAATGATAATCTGCTACAAGCTATTTAAAATAAAGATAAAAGATCTAAGTCAGTTCAACCAAGCTAAATAAGTGGCTAAAATAAATTAGATAATTTAGCAAATAATATGAATTAAGGTTCCCTTATGTCAAATCACAATTAATTTAAATTGAGAAATTAAAAGCTAAAACTTGAAGACGAAAACAATATAGATTTCGATGTTAATACTTAGATAAAGTCCTTCTATGGAGTTTTACATGAGATAAAAACAACAAAAATAAATATTGATATGTGAAAAAAAAAGATAAGATGATCAATAATATTATTATCTCATTTAATATTTTTATTAAATATAATTTATTTTTATTTTAATGATAACGTTTATATTTGTAATTACTATCTTCTATTTTAAATACAAAATTAGAAATATATTAATAAATTACTTTTTTTTTAATTTTAACATTTCCATTTAAACAAACAAAAAGAGATGAGACCTTAAAAAAAGTAGTAATAAAAATAAAAAATTTTTTTAATTGTTAAATAAGAGTGAATTATCAACTCAAATTAAATCACTAATCTAAAATTTTAGATAAACATATTAAAGATTAGCAAGATACTATTCAAATTCTATCTTTATTATTTGTAAAGTTAGAATATACGATATCCCTTTGATTATGAATTTTCCTATACATTTTTGCAATATTATCCTGAATCATAATAATAAATCTCATAATATAAATATGAATAAATATTATTTGAATATAATTACTCCAAAGTGTAAAATTTATTTTTTTAAAAACAAAAAATAAATAAATAAATAAATAATTAATAATTTTCTGTAATTTATTCAATAGATAATGATTAATAAAATTTAATTTTTATTTTAAATTTATACTTTAAAAGAGCGCTTCTAATATTTCTAATGATTTATTTATTTTTTCATTTAACTATCTTAGATTATATTCCTCATTGATTTAAAAATTTTTATGTTTGAGAATATCAATTTGATTTTAATAAGAAACTTAGGTATTTTAAAATTTTTTACCAACTCTCAAAAATCCAAAAAAAGCTTCTTTATATTTTTTTAAATATAATAGTATTAATAATTAATTTAAGCTATCTTCGACAATATTTTTTCAAATTTTAAGAATTAGCTATCTATATAGCTTGTTTCCAATAGAAATAATAATCATAACAACAATAAAATGTATTTTAATCATCTTTATCCTTTAAATAGTATCTTTCTTGATTAATTAATATTATTAATTTACCTTATAAATTTTTAAATAAAAAACATTATTTACAAAGCAATTAGTATGAGAAAGAAGGTGCATAAATATTATTAGGGTAGAAAGGTTCATTAATTGTCTAAATTTTAGATTAAAATAAAGTAAACCTTATTTGATAACAAAAAAATCTTTGGTATTTACAATCACTGAAAAGCTCAGTGGAGAATACATCTGCGAAACCTTTTTTAAATCTAATATTAATTAAATTCAACTTGAATAGCCTTTCTTAATACTGTCAAGCAATCTTTAAATATGAGAAAAACTACATGAAAGTTAAAATCATGATGATTATTAGATAAACTCTTAAGAAAATACTGAGTAATTAGATATTTAATCTTTTATTTTTAATTAAAAAAGATATCTTATTAACTAAATCTGTAAATAAGTGTTTAAGATTTAAAAAAGAAAATAAAAATTCTGCTCAGAAATAAAAAGATAAAACCAGAAGACGAAAATAATATAAATTTAAATGTTAATACTTAAATACAGCAAAAATTAATATTTGATATGTAAAAAAAAAGATAATCAATAAATAATTAATTATCTCTTTAATATTGCTTAAAAAATATTATATTTTAATAAAATATTATTTATTTTTCTTTCAATGATGATAAAATTTAGATTTTAATAAATTTAATTTATATTTGTAAGTTTCACCTAATTGCTATCTCATAATCTATTTTAAATATAAAATTTGAAACGGATGAATGAATCATTTTAACAAATTTTAATAATTATACTTAAACACAAAGAGATGAGGCTTTAAAAAAAGAAGTAATAAAAAAAATTTTTATCAAAAATTTATTAATATATTAGTTAAGCGAATAGAAAAAAAATATTTGCTGATCAACCCCTCTAATTCCAATAAAAAAATGCTAATGGTAGTTCATCAAAAAATAAAAAAGATGTTTTAATTATTTTGTTTAATTGGAAAAATTTTTTTTCTTTAAAATGATTAACAATTTATTTTAAGTGGAATAAAATAAATTTTATGATGATTTCGACTTTTATAAACTCTTTTTACAATTCATAGGGAAAAAAATTAGATATTTAAACATATTTCTATAATTTTATAAATATCTATTAACTCAATTTTAATTTAATATCTAAAAGTTAATATTTTTATCACTTCTTAGTAGTTAACTTTTCTATTTTTCTTGTCAGAGTAAAGAATTACTCATCAAAATCTATTTGAAATTCTGATTGTAAATTCAAAATATTAATTAAGATTTTTCTATGATTTAGTTATCTATCTGATATTTTTATCTACTTAAAAATGTAGATAGGTAGTTTTAGATAATAATTTTTTATAATTAATAATTAGAATTAATCATTTAAAAAAAAAAAAAAATTACCAAAACTAAATAAATAAAAAAAATAGATAAATAAATAAAATGAACTGTATTGCTTTCTAAATAGAAGAATATTTTGAGTCTAAGAAATAAATATCTAATTTCTTTAAAAATTAGATGTATGCTTATTTCGTATGGTATACTCTCAGTGTTTTCTTTTACGCACATTAAGAATCAATAGGTGGAACACTTTTTACAATTTTTTGTCATATATTGAGTAATGCTTTAATCATAAGAGGTTCTTATATTTTAGCTATTATCCCATAGATACAAAATTTTCATTTAAATAATCCTAATTTTCATAAAAAAGCTATGTATATGACAAAAGAAGGTTATAATTATGCAAGTACTCTGGATAGTATTTAAAATAATAGGATTTAAAGATTTGCCTTTATATTTTATACTTTTTGTTATATTCACATACAAATTGCTGTAAGTTATGCTAACTTCTTTTGTTTTAGTGCTGATAACAATGAAGACAACCATAATTATTTTGCTATTTTCTTTTTTTTCCTATCAGTATTCATCTTAGTGCATATGAATAGCCAGCTCATTCACTTTTATTCTTTTGATTCTAGATATCATAATTGCAAAATTAGAAACTTTTTGAAATATGTTTACATATTTTGCTCAATTTATACTCAACTTAAAATTTAGTAATATCTTCCAAATATGCTATTGAAGATTTTATTTATAGTAGCGTAAGGTGCAGTATAATTAATATGCAGCAAAAAATATATAAATACAATGGCTAACACATAAAATTAATAAGTAGACAAACTGATTAGAATATTCGCTGTTTTTTTCTTTTCTTATGTCCAATTAGAGATTTTCGTTTTTCCAATATATAATAAGATACTAAGTGAATATTACAACAATTTTTGCAAAGGTTTTAAGCTATACATATTAACATTATGGAGGATTAGCAGCTTTTTCCTTCTTTTGTTTATATTTACTACAGAGAATTTTTAAAAAAATACAAGTTTTATCAATAAACTAATTATAACTTTACATCTGACCACAAATTTGATTTTTATCATATACTAGCTGCTTAATCAAGTATTTGCAAAAGTCTAATTACACTCACTATTTAAAATAATTAAAAATAGTGAATCCAACTCAAATTAAATGTAAATGCTGCTTGGTCATTAAGAACTTAAATAAAAAATTTCGAAAGAATTAAATATGAAATATTAATTATCCTGCATAATGGATTAGCTAACAATTATAAATATCGATGATTAAATAATAGATTAAAACAACGAAGAAGAAGACCAAGAAAGTAGTCATCCAATAAATATTTTATTATCTGTAATTCTTAACTAAGATTACCCTTAACATTTTGTGGTAAGAAAAGATACTAGAGATTGGCTGGCTAAAGAAGAAAATAATATATATATAAATCTAAACCTAGAAAATGCTGATTATTTTATTAAAGCTTTTTAAAACTACTAAAGTAAAAGTTAAATAAATCTAATTGTTCACATTTCAGAATAAATCCCTTAAAAACTCTAGTATGAACTAATTTAGGCATTAGCAGAGTAATTATATTTAATAAGAGTGAATTATCAACTCAAATCTAATCACTAATCTAAAGTTTTAGATAGATATATTAAAGATTAGCAAGATACTATTCAAGTATCTTTGTGTTAATTATTAGCTGCTTAAAAAAATATTTTCAACTATTTGCAATGCAATCCTAAAATAGTTTATTACGATTTTTA
The DNA here is from genome assembly GCA_000231845.2 of Tetrahymena malaccensis 436. Lineage (NCBI taxonomy): Eukaryota > Ciliophora > Oligohymenophorea > Hymenostomatida > Tetrahymenidae > Tetrahymena > Tetrahymena malaccensis. Next base: position 528,145 of record JH719955.1, read on the forward strand.
CGAAAGTTGAAAGTTAGTTATATTTTAAAATTTATAAAATATATTTTTTAATATTCAGTTTAATAGCTAAATCGTACGTTTATAATATAGGCTTATTATTTTTTTTGTAAAATTCTCATATTTTTGATCATTAAAAGAAAAATAATTCTTTCGTATTTTACTATATTTTCATTCATATTTTTTCTTCTTTTTCATAAAATTTTTTAATTTATAAAATTTTAATAGCAAGAAATTTTTTTAGAAATGTATGACCTAAATTAAAAATTTTATGATATATTTACTATAGTAAAAAAATAATGTTTTAAAATGTATTTATTAATTATTATATTTACTAAATTATTTACCTGTTGTAAAAAAATAAGAATTGAATTTAATTTTCGCTGAATAATATTGCTTACTATGTTTACAAATCTCATTTAAAATTGAAATTATTCATTTTTTATTATTGTAAGATTAAAATAAATTTATTTTTAGAAAACTTAACCATCTTTTATTTAATAGCGATATTTCATATAATAAAAGACTGATAAATATATAATTGAACTATTTTAGCTTCTAAAAGACTCATTGCCTTATTCATAAATAGTCAATAATTTAATTTTAAAATATTTTTTAAAATTTAATTTAAGATATTCATTCAATCATCAAATTTGATATTAAACATAAGCATAATCTCTAAAATAATTAAACATAATTTAATTTTGATTTTCATAATTAAAATTAAATACTAAAATATAAATGAAAATATTTTTTTACTAATTTAATTTTACTAAATTTAAAATGATTACTTTTTAATATAAACTAAATAAAAAATTAACAAAAACACTTTATTTAAAAAGTAAAAATTCTAAACACTTTTTTACTCATTTTTATTAATAATATTAATTTCTTTTTTAAAAAATAATTTTAGTTAAATTAATAGTTCATTTTATTTTAAGCCATTATGAAAATCTAAAGAAAGCTTTAAAGATATTTAATTATTTTATGATTATTGTTAATAATCTTTCGATAATTGAACAAAATAAGTATTCAAATAAAATTTCGTATTTTTAAGCATTAAAAAATCATATCTAAATAAATACTACTAATTTTATTTGTGTTTTTTATTCCAAATTTAATTACATTTTTTTACAAGAATACAGATTTCTTAACCAAAAATTTAAAATATTTTTAATTATTTGTTCATTCATAATGATCTTTTCTTTGTTTTGGAAAAATAAATTAGATTTTATTCAATTGTTAAAGCCTAAGAAAAATTATCAAGCTAGCATTTATGAATTAAGAATCGACATTTAAATTAATCATATTATTTTAGATGACAATTTTCTAACTATCCTTATATAATTCAATAGCAAACTATAAAACACAAAATATAATAAATTATAATATTAGTACTATCTAATAGCCATAAGACAGACAATAAATCTCTTTTTCAAACTTTTTGATTTTAAAGTAGACACATAAAATAAACTCCACCAATAAAATTAATAATTTGTAAATTTAAATATTAGTTGGTTAATTGCTACTATTTTTTCCTTCATTAGTTTATTTATTTATCTAAATTTTATTTTTAAAATTTATATAGAAATATTTTATTAGCTAATACTTAATTTTTCTATGTAATTAAGGCATATTGTTTTATAAATACAAATAATATGAAATATTGATTTTTATTGAATTTTGAATTTTTATAAAAAATTAAAAAATTATATTCATTTATTAGAAACTTATTTAAAATCTCCTTTTAGATTCCAATTTGTAATTATTACAAAATTTAATCCTTATAAATCAATATAAAATTCTATGTAAATTTTGAGTGATGTGATCATTTACTAAAATCTTAGTTTGTGTAATTCATGATTAATAGTATTTTTTATTCAAATTAAACATTTTACTGGAAATAGAAAACAATCATACTTTTTTCAGCTTTAAATAATTTTATTTTTTTAAATATTGTTTTGTGGAATCAATTAATTTACTAAGATATAAAAGAGTTTTATTTCTAAGATTTTTTCAAATTGAATTTTACTCAAACAAAACAATGGGTTGATGAAATAAAATAATAGTTTTTTATGTTTTCTACTTCATTAATGTTTACAAGTTACTACTTGAAGAATAGACAAATAAATTAAATATTTTCAAAAATGGGGGCATTTAATTTTAAAAGATAATAGATTTTATCAAAAATAAAATACCACAACATACATAATAAATACTATTCATAAGGAACTTAATTTTTCTTTAAAATAAAAGCACATCAAAGAAGAGATTAATTTATGCTACTTTTTTAACAAAATCTTTTTTCTTAAGTAATAAAACTCTATTTATAGAATTATTCTGCTATTTTTAGAAGACTTTATTGTAAAATATAGCTTAAATATCTAAATATACTTTATAGAAATGGAAATAATAATAGGTATATATTAAAAAAACTCTATCAATATCTAATTTTTTTTTCTATATTCTTTTATAAAGAGCTGAAAAAAATATTTAAAAATTCTTTTGAGGAATTCTGATTAGTTTTTCTATATTCTATTTAAAACATTTAAAAATAATATTTAAATTTTTATTGCTTTAATTAGAACATTTTATGACATATACCTTTCATATTTTTACAAAAAAATTTTATTTATCTTTTTATATATATTCATTATAAAATTATTTTAAGTATACCTTGATATTTTTTATTTATGTTGTTTCGTTACTTAATTTTTTAGATAATTTGCTTTTAAATTTCTGATAAAAGCATTTAAGCATATACTTTTATTGAAAAATTTGTTTTAGAGAATAAGATATAGCTGCTTTAATAATAACATTCGAAAACTCTGTCACATATTAAGAAAATAATATTCTATTTTGATATTCAATTTGAAAATTTTGAACAAATTCACTGTATTATAAGTACCAAAGTACTTTAAAATTTGTATACACGAATTATTTATTAGAATTTGTTTTATATGATCAGTGTTTATCATTCATAATGTCTCTTCCTTTTTGCTAAAACTATTTTCTTTTAACTAACTTTAATTTTTTAATAAATTTCTTGATTAACCATTTGTATTTTGGGATTGATGAGTACTTAAATAACTAGTTGAAATACTCTTTAAATTTGTAATTGAATATAACTAAATTAAATCAATAAAAGAAAAAGAGAATAAAAATGAAAATTGAGATCATCCTTATTTCTTTACTTCTAGCCTAGAGTGTTCTTGCTGATGTTAAGGTTGGAAAACCAGTAACTTGTGCTTAAGGCCAAACTGATTGTAGATCATGTCCTCAGATGAATTACTTTAATTGGGTATATGACCCTACAACTTAGCAGTGCCATATTGAAGATTGTAATGCATCTACTATTATTAACTTCACTGATCAATACTGTCTTAGTTGCTAATCAGACGATTCTAATACCTATTCTAACTATTCAAGTTGTGTGAAAAGTACAGATTCCTGCTATAATCAGAGAACAACAGCTTGGACAGATTCAGACTGCTAAATTTGTGGAAGAGGATAGTATGCCATTTTTAATGGTTAAATATGTTCTTATTAGCAATGTAATAATTAATAAACATGGACAGATTAAGATTGCTAAAATTGTAGCTAGTCATTTGTTGCTTCGCCTGATTAAACAAAGTGTGTTAATACGAATGGAATATCATGTAGTTAAAAACCTCAAGGATAAATGATTACTGATTAGTATTGCCAGGCTTGCTTATCCTCAAATTATTACGCCGATGTTTTCTTACAAAAGTGTGTTTAATCATCAGATAATTGCGGAATCTACTATAACCCTTCTGGAAACTATTATTATTCATAGTATAATAATAGAGAATAAAGGAAAACCCCATGGACCGACGATGATTGTAAAATATGCAGTTCTTAATTTGCTGCACCTGATAAATCTGGATGCTATTCTTGTCAGTAAATAGCATAACAAAACTAATATTCAGATTAAATATGTTAAAAATGTGTTGGTAATGGCTATTTTGCAACAATAGATGGTACAGCGTGCGTTTAATCTTCAGATACTTGTGGAAAAAATTTCCCATAAACAGGTACAAATAATTAGAGTAGAGTGAAACCTTGGACAGATGACGATTGTAAACTATGTAAAGAAGGATAATATGCTTTCTAGATTTAATAAGGATGCTTTTCTTGTCCCAGTTCAAGTTCATCAGGTACAGGTTTATACTATAGCGATGATATTTGCTAAAAGTGTTTTGGAAAACAATATTTTGCAGCATATGATGGAAGTTCTTGTGTTTAGTCTTCTGATAGTTGTGGTAGAGGTCAGATAAGATATAGTTTTTGGACAGACAGTGATTGTTAATTATGTAAAGCTGGATAATATGCTTCTCAATAATAAAATTAGTGCTTTAGCTGTTAAGGATCAACTGGTTCAAATGTTGTTTATTATTATACTGATGAAATATGCTAGAAGTGTAAAGGATCAGGTTATTTTGCTACTATTGATGGATCATCTTGTGTTCAATCACAATTTACTTGTGGTAGAGGTACTATTCAAAGGTTAAATAATTGGACTGACAACGACTGTTAAATTTGCAAAGCAGGTTAATATGCTTACCAACACCAATCTTACAAATATGGACCAAGTGGAAATGGGTGCTATTCTTGCTCATAAAATTATCAATAAACAACTGGAACAATAATCTAATAAAAAAATGATGAAGTATGCTAGAGATGTTAAGGATAAAGTTATTATGCAACATCTGATGGATAACAATGTGTTTAATCTTAAGATTCCTGTGGAAACAATTTCTAAAATTAAAGACTAACTCCATGGACAGATTCAGATTGTAAGATATGTAACTTAGGTATTTATGCTTATGCAAATTAATAAGGTTGCTTTTTTTGTTAATCAACATAATACAATGACGAAATGTGTTTAAAATGTTTTGGAAAAGGTTACTTTGCTACTGCAGATAGAATATCTTGTGTTTAATCTTCTGATTCCTGTGAGGTTGTTAATAATATTTTTGGTCAAATTCCATTTGAAAGTGTGAGATTAAGTCCTTGGACAGATTAAGATTGCTAATTGTGTAAAGCAGGTCAATAAGCTCTTCCAGATAAATTAGGATGTTATACATGTCCAAACTAGTTTTAATCGATCTAGGTAAATGATTAAGTATGCTAACTGTGTTTTGGTTCAGGTTTTTATGCAACAAATAATGGATAATCTTGTGTTAAATCTTCTGATACATGTGGAAATAATTTTATAAACTCTAACTCAACCTATCTAAAGTATATTTTACCTAATAGATAAAGCCCTTGGACAAATGAAGATTGTCAACTATGTTAATTAGGTCAATATGCTACCCTTGATAAATCTTCTTGTTTTAGTTGCTATTATAACAATCCTTCTAGTACTGCTTCAGTAACTCCATACAGATAGTTAACAGATTATATGTGCTAAACCTGTATTGGCTAAGGTTATTTTGTCTCTTCTTAAGGAATTTGTGTTAAATCCTAAGATACTTGTGGAATACATTTAACAGTTGATAATATAGATTTAAAATCTATAAACTTATAAGCAATTTGGCCTTAACCTAATAGAAAAACTCCTTGGACTGACTAAGATTGTTTTTTATGCTAAGCTGGTTATTATGCCAATTATGACAAATCTTATTGTTCTCCAATTTAATGTAGTAATTAAATAACTTGGACCGATAGTTTATGCTAATAATGTGGTATTAATTATAACCTAAACAATAGCAATTAAACTATTAGCTACTATGCTTCAATTGATAAAAAATCTTGTGTTTAAACTTATCAATCTTGCAATAATTCTACAAGTATTGATGACTTATATTGCTAAACTTGTTATAAAAATTCAAAAGTATTCGCTTCTTTAGATGGAATGAAATGCCTCTAGTTGTAAGATTCTTGTGATTCTAACATTAGAAAAACCTTGTGGACAGATAGTGACTGCTAATAATGCAAGAAAGGATAATATGCAACATTCGATAAAAAAAGTTGTGCAAAAACAGCTAATTGTTCTTCATAAAAACCTCCATTTACTGATGACTTTTGCTAGCAATGCAGTTCAGGTAAATAATATGCTTCTAACGATGGATTAAAATGCCTGAATATCAAGCACTCATGCAAATATACAGGTAGTTGGAGTGAAAATGAATGTTAGTTATGTTTTAATAATAAAATGCATGCTAATATTTAAGGTACAAGTTGTGTTAAAAGCCAAGATAGCTGTTAAAAAAGAAACAGTCAATGGACAGACTAAGATTGTAAGCTTTGTTACCCGTAAAAGAATATATCTGTTAATTTATTGGGAACTGATTGTGTTGATATTGACTGCAAAAAAACATCTGGATGGACTGATTATGAATGCTATAAATGCAATCCTTTAAAACCAATAGCTTTAAGTAACAAGAGTTCTTGCTCACAGTAATAATGATATAGATAAATTTTAATAAATAAACATAATTGTAATAAATTTTTATTTATTAATTGAATTTAATTATTACGTAAATGGAATATATATTTATATCTTATTGTGTTTCCTTTTTTAGAAATTTTTACTAAATAAAATTTTTTTAGGCCCACCTATTTTTCATTTATCCTTTTAGATAAAAAAACAAATTTAATTTAAATAAGAAAAAAAAACTAAAGTAAGTATATTAAAAAAATGTATTTAATTTAATTTTGTTTATTTTAACAAAATTAATTATTTAAAAATAATTTTTATAAAAATAAATAAATAATTAAAAAAATAAAATAATAAAAATATTTAATAAATTTAATTATTATATATAAAGTTAAAAGCAGCATAAACTGTTAGAAAAAATTCAGCATTTAGCTATATAATTTAAAGGTGAAATTTATTGAAATTCTAATTGCAAAAAATCTTTACTCGAAACGAATGACCAAAATTAAAAAGATTATGATAAAGTTACTTTCTAAGAAAAAATATGGTTTTAAAATATATTTATTTTCAATTATTTTTATTAGATTATCTAACTGAATCAAAAAAATAAGATATAATATTTATTCTTTATCTGAATAATAATATTATTTTTACAATCTTTTTGATCACTCATTTTAAATTGAAAGAATAATTATTAAAAGATTAAAATTAACTTATTTTTTAAAAATTAAATCAATCTTTATTTAACAATAAGATTTTATGTTTCATTAAAAGACTGATAAAATTTTTCATTGAATTATTTTATCTTCCAAAAAACTAATTGCTATGTTAATATATAGTCAATAGTTTAATTGAAATAAGATATTTTAAACCACTATTAATAAGTATTCAATTAATCATAAAATTTTATATTAAGTATAATCTCTAAAAAAATAAAAGCCTTTTATTTTTTATTTTATTTCAATCATTTGCTTTTTACTACTTGACATAAGTAATATTTATGTCTTTTTAAAAAACTAGTTTTGATTAAATTAATATGCCTTTTTGCTTTAATCTATAATGATAATCTAAAAGAAAGCTTAAAAGATATTTAATTATTTGCTCCTCATGATTCATAATTTTTTGATAATTGAACAAAATACGTATTCAAATAAATATTAGAATTTGTAAGCATTAAAAAGTAAAACAAAATAAATGATATTTATTTTATCTGTGTTTTTTTATTTCAAATTTAATTTACATCTTATCAAGATTACAGATTTATTAACTTCAAATATATTTAATTATTTGCTCATTCATAATGATCTATCTATTCATTATATTGGAAAAATAAATTAGATTGTATTAAATTGTAAAAGCCTAAGAAAAAAAATCAAGCTAGAAATGGCATTTAAATTAATCATATTATTTTAGATTTTAATTTTCTAACTCTCATTAAATAATTCAAATAACAAATTATTAAACACAAAATGAAATAAATTATTATAATAATACGATCTAATAGCCTTAAGGCAATAACTAACTCTCTTTTTTAAATTTTTCAGGTTTTAAAATAGACACATAAAATAAATCCCACCAATAAAATACGTCATTTGTAAATTTAAATATTCGTTAATTGCTTTTGCTTTTATTTGTTTGTCTGTTAGTTCATTTATTTATCCACATTATTTTTTATAAATTGATATAAAAATATTTTATAAGCTAATTCTTAATTTTAAGTATATAAAGTGTATTGTTTTGTAAATTATAAAACAAATAATATGAAATATTCATTAATATTGAATCTTGTATAAAAATGTAAAAATTAAAATCCTCTGAGATGTTTATTAGAAACATATTTTAAATTTCCTTATAGATTTCAATTTCTAATTATCTTAGTATTTAATCCTTATCAATCAATATAAATTCTAACATAAATTTAGAAATGTGTTATAATTTACTAAAATCATCGTTTGTGCTAGTTCAAGATTAATAATATATCCTAGGAAGTTTATTTAAATTAATTGTAGACTTTATTGAAGTTTTGAAAAGAGGATAAATAAGATAAGAAAAATGATAATTAACTGTTTGAGAATATCTAATATCTTTTGAAAGTTAAGTCAAACCTCTTAAAATTTGTAATTTACTACTATACAAAAATCACTTTGGAATTAAAATACTAGAGAAGTTTAAATCAAGTAAAATATGATTTAAAAGATTACAAAATATATTTTTTAATTACCTCTTTTTATTTAAAATAAAATGTTATTGTGTATATTAGAAAATAATAATAATTTTTTTGTATTTTTAATTCTATTTATTAAAAATATTATTGTATATTATTAAAAAAAATCTGTTCACTTAAGATGTTTAATAGAAGGATTTCTAAGATTAAGGTCAAATTCAACTTTTTACTAAAATAGAGCAACTGGTTGATGAAATAACTGAGAGTATTATTTTTATGTTATTAAAAAATAATTGTTTTTATGTTTTCTACTTCATTATGTTTACAAGTTACTACTTCAAAAATATATAAATGATTTATATATTTTCAAAAGCGGGGGCATTTGATTTTTAAACATAATAGATTTTATCAAAATAGAATCCAGTAACATTATTCAAAAAATTAAAATAAAAGCATTTCAAAATTGATATTAATTTAAGCCACTTTTTAGTCAAATTTTTTTTCTTCAGTAATAAAACTCTATTTATGGAATAGCTCTGCTATTTTTAGAAGAGATTATTGTAAAAAACTTTTTAAATAAATAAAAAATATACTTTCTATGTCTGGAAATAATAATATGCACATATTTAAACAACATTACAAATATCTAATTTTTGTAAATACTTTCTTTAAAATTTTTGAAAAAAATATTGATAAATCTAATGATGAAATTACATAATTTTATCACATATTCTTTTGATAGTTTTATAAAAAATTTTAATTTATCTTTTTTATCTAAATTCTATTAATATTATTTTAAATATGATTTTTTATTATCAATTTATACTGTTTTTTTTTTCATTTTTAACATAATTTGCATTTAAATTTCTGAAAAATCCACTTTAGCTTATAATTTTATAGAACAAATTAGTTTCAGAGAATAAGTCTTTGCTGCTTCAATAATAATTTTCGAAAAATCTATCACATTATAAGAATATAATATTCTACTTTGAAATTCAATTTGAAAATTTTGAACAAACTCATTGATAAAATTGTAATAAAAGTATTAAAGTGTGTTAAAATCTGTAAACACAATTAATTATTATTAATTTTTTTTAAATGACTAGAATTTATCATTCTTAATATCTTTTCCTTTTTGCTTTAACAATTTTTTGTTAAATAATTTGAATTTTTTAATAATTTCTTGGTTACATGTTTGTATTTTAGGAGAGTTGAGTATTTAAATAGTTAATTGAAATATTCTTTAATTTTGTAATTTAATATAACTAAATTAAATCAATAAAAGAAAAAGAGAATAAAAATGAAAATTGAGTTCATCCTTATTTCTTTACTTCTAGCCTAGAGTGTTCTTGCTGATGTTAAGGTTGGAAAACCAGTAACTTGTGCTTAAGGCCAAACTGATTGTAGATCATGTCCTCAGATGAATTACTTTAATTGGGTATATGACCCGACAACTTAGCAGTGCCATATTGAAGATTGTAATGCATCTACTATTATTAACTTCACTGATCAATACTGTCTTAGTTGCTAATCAGATGATTCTAATACCTATTCTAACTATTCAAGTTGTGTGAAAAGTACTGATTCCTGCTATAATTAGAGAACAACAGCTTGGACAGATTCAGACTGCTAAATTTGTGGAAGAGGATAGTATGCCATTTTTAATGGTTAACTATGTTCCAATTAATAATGTAATTAATAAACCTGGACAGATTAGGATTGCTAAAGTTGTAACTGGTCATATGTTGCTTCGCCTGATTAAACAAAATGTGTTAATACAAATGGAGTATCATGCAGCTAAAAAACTCAAGGATAACAGATATCTGATTAGTATTGCTAGGCTTGTTTATCACCAAATTATTATGCTGATGTTTTCTTAGAAAAGTGTGTTTAATCATCAGATAATTGTGGAATATACTATAATCCTTCTGGAACCTATTATTATTAATATTATAATAATAGAGAATAAAGGAAAACCCCATGGACTGACGATGATTGTAAAATTTGCAGTTCTTAATTTGCAACACCTGATAAATCTGGATGCTTTTCTTGTCAACAAATAGCCTAACAAAATTAGTATACAGATTAAATGTGCTAAAAATGTGTTGGTAATGGCTATTTTGCAACAGGAGATGGTTCAGCTTGTGTTTAATCTTCAGATACTTGTGGAAGAAATTACCCATAAACAGCTACAATTAGTTAGAATAGAGTGAAACCTTGGACAGATGATGATTGTAAGTTATGTAAAGAAGGGTAATATGTTTCCTAGTATTAATAAGGATGTTTTTCTTGTCCCAGTTCAAGTTCGTCAGGTGCAGGTTATTACTTAAATGATGAAGTTTGCTAAAAGTGTTTCGGAAAACAGTATTTTGCAGCATAAGATGGAAGTTCTTGTGTTTAGTCTTCTGATAGTTGTGGTAGAGGTCCACTTATAAGATATAATTTTTGGACAGATAGTGATTGCTAACTATGTAAAGTAGGATAATATGCTTCTCAATCTTAAAACTCTTGTTTTAGTTGTTTAGGATAATAAAACAATTTTCCTTCCTATTGGTCTAGTTATTAAACTGATGAAATATGCTAGAAATGTTAAGGATAGGGTTATTTTGCTACTATTGATGGGTAATCTTGTGTTAAATCATAATTTACTTGTGGTAGAGGTACATATTCAAGGTTGAATAGTTGGACAGACAGCGACTGTTAATTATGCAAAGCAGGTTAATATGCTTATTAACACCAATCTTACTAATATGCGCCATATGGAAATGGGTGCTTTTCTTGCTAATTTAATAATTTTGGTACAGGGTAATATTATAATGATGAAATATGCTAGAAATGTTAAGGATAAGGTTACTATGCAACACGTGATGGATAGCAATGTGTTTAATCTTAAGATTCCTGTGGAAACAATTACTAAAATTAAAGACTAACTCCATGGACAGATTCAGATTGTAAATTATGTAAATCAGGCATGTATGCTTATGCAAACAAATTAGGATGCTTTTTTTGCTCATAAAACTCAGCGGATTACAAATATCCAAAAAATACACAATATAATGATGAAATATGTTTAAAATGTTTTGGCAAAGGTTACTTTGCTACTGTAGATAGAATATCTTGTGTTTAATCTTCTGATTCTTGTGAGGTAGTTATTACAAAAATTTCGGTTTCTTTTGAAAGTGTTAGATTAAGTCCTTGGACAGATTAAGATTGCTAATTGTGTAAAGCAGGTCAATAAGCTCTTCCTGATAAATTAGGATGCTATACATGTCCAAGCTAATAATAAATGATAGAAGTAAATGATCAAATATGTTAACTATGTTTAGGTAAAGGTTATTATGCAACAAATAATGGAGAATTTTGTGTTAAATCTTCTGATACATGTGGAAATAATTCTATATAAACTAACCCAACCTATCAAAAATATATTTTACCTAATAGATAAAGTCCTTGGACAAATGAAGATTGTTAAATATGTTAATTTGGTCAATATGCTACCCTTGATAAAACTTCTTGTTTTAGTTGCAATTTTAACAATTTTTTCGGTACAACCTCAGGAATGTCATACTCATAAATAACAGATTATATGTGCTAAACTTGTATAGGCTAAGGTTATTTTGTCTCTTCTTAAGGAATTTGTGTTAAATCTTCAGATACTTGTGGAATACATTTAACAGTTAGTAATATAGATTTAAAATCTCTGAACATTAGTTTCCTAAACTAAGAATTAATTTATCCCTAACCTAACAGAAAAACTCTTTGGACTGACCAAGATTGTTTTTTATGCTAAGCTGGTTATTATGCCAATTATGACAAATCTTATTGTTCACCCATTTAATGCAGCAATTAAAAAACTTGGACCGATAGTTTATGCTAGTAATGTGGTATTAATTATCAACTAAACAATAGCGATTAACCTATTAGATATTATGCTTCGGTTGATTAAAAATCATGTGTTTAAACTTACCAATCTTGCAGCAATCCTGTAGATATTGATGACACATATTGCTAAACTTGTTATAAAAATTCAAAAGTATTCGCTTCTTTAGATGGAAAGAAATGCCTTTAGTTGTAAGATTCATGTGATTCTAACATTAGAAAAGCTTTGTGGACAGATAGCGACTGCTAATAATGCAAGAAAGGATAATATGCAACATTCGATAAAAAAAGTTGTACAAAAACAGCAAATTGTTCTTCATAAAAGCCTCCATTTACTGATGATTTTTGCTAGCAGTGTGGTTCAGGTAAATAATATGCTTCTGATGATGGATCTAAATGCCTGAATATTAAGCACTCATGCAAATATACAGGTAGTTGGAGTGAAAATGAATGTTAGTTATGTTTTAATAATAAAATGCATGCTAATATTTAAGGTACAAGTTGTGTTCAAAGCCAAGATAGCTGTTAAAATAGAAACAGTCAATGGACTGACTAAGACTGTAAACTTTGTTACCCATAAAAGAATATAGCCATTAATTTGTTGGGAACTGATTGTGTTGATATTGACTGCAAAAAAACTTCAGGATGGACTGATTATTAATGCTATAAATGCAATCCTTTAAAACCAATAGCTTCAAGTGACAAAAGCTCTTGCTAGCAATAAAAATGAGATAGATAAATTTATTAAATTGACATAATTGGAAAATAATTTTTTTATTGATTAAATTTGATTTTTATGTAATTAATTATATGAGATAAATTGTGATATCCTTTTTTTAGAATATTTTAATTATTAATATTTTTTTATTTCCCACTTATTTTTTATTTTATGATGATTTCGTCTTTTATAGACTCTTTTTAAAATTCTGTGGAAAAAAAATAATAGATATTTATTTAAACATATTTCTATAATTTTTTGTATGTAAATATCTATTAACATTTTTAAATCAATTTTAATTTAATATCTAAAAGTTAACATTTTTTATCACTTCTTAAAATTTAAATTTTATATTATTTTTTTCTGGTCAGAGTAAAGAATTACTCATCAAAATCTATTTGAAATTCTGATTATAAAATTCAATATACTAATGAAGAATTTTCTATGATTTAGTTATAATCTATCTATCAGATATTATATCTATTTAAAAAAGTGCATAGATAGTTCCATAGATGTCTTAACAATTTTTACAATTGCTTGTCATATAATAAGTAATGTTTTAATCATAAGGGGTTCTTATATTTTAGCTATTATTCCATAGATACAAAATTTTCATTTAAATAATCCTAATTTTCATAAAGTAGTTATATATATGTCAAAAGAAGGCTATAATAATGCAAAAACTCTTGATAGTATTTAAAATAATATGATTTAAAGATTTGCCTTTATATTTTATAGTATTTGTTATATTCACTTACAAATTGCTGTATTATAACTTTTAGGAGTTTTAAATATTCTAGGAATTGTTTTAATATTATGATATAAAATATAATAATAATAAATATTAAAATTTATATACAACTAGACATAAAGTAAATAAAAAATTAACAAAAACTATTTATTTAAAAAATAAAATTTATAAACACTTTTTTAATTATTTGTATTAATAATATTAATATCTTCTTTAAAAAAATAATTTTAGTTAAATTAAATAGTTCATTTTATTTTAAGCTATTATGAAAATCTAAAGAAAGCTTAAAAGATATTTAATTATTTTATGATTATTGTTCATTATCTTTCGATAATTGAACAAAATAAGTATCCAAATAAAATTTCGTACTTTTAAGTATTAAAAAATCATATCTAAATAAATACTACTAATTTTATTTGTGTTTTTTATTCCAAATTTAATTACATTTTTTTACAGATTACAGATTTCTTAACCAAAAATTTAAAATATTTTGAATTATTTGTTCATTCATAATGATCTTTTCTTTGTTTTGGAAAAATAAATTAGATTTTATTAAATTTTTAAAGCCTAAGAAAAAAAACCAAGCTAGCATTTATGAATTAAGAATTGACATTTAAATTAATCATATTATTTTAGATTACAATTTTCTAACTATCCTTATAAAATTCAAATAACAAACTATAAAACACAAAATCTAATAAATTATAATTAGTAAGATATAATAGCCATAAGACAGACAATAAATCTCTTTTTCAAACTTTTTTGATTTTAAAGTAGACACACTAAATAAAATCCACCAATAAGATTAATAATTTGTAAATTTAAATATTGGTTGGTTAATTGCTACTATTTTTACCATCATTTTTTTTGCCACTCATTGAAAATTGAAAGAATTATTTTTAAAAGATTAAAATAAATTTATTTTTCGAAAATTTTAAATCAATCTTTATTTAAAAATGAGATTTTATATTTCAATAAAAGACTGATAAAATTTATCATTGAGTTATTCTATATTCCAATAAACAAATTTTCATATTAATATATAGTCAATAATTTAATTTAAATAAGAGATTTAAAACCATTATATATAAGTAAGTATTCAATCAATCATTAAATTTGATATTAAGTTTAGTCTCTAAAAAAATAAAAACCTTTTATTTTTTATTTTATTTCAACTATTTGCTTTCTACTACTTGACATCAATATTACTTATGTCTTTTTAAAAAGCTAGTTTTGATTAAATTAATATACCTTTTTGCTTTAATCTATAGTGATAATCTAAAAGAAAGCTTAAAAGATATTTAATTATTTGCTCATTATGATTCATAATTTTTGATAATCGAAGAAAATAAAGTTTTCAAATAAATATTCGAATTTTCAGCATTAAAAAATAAAAACAAAATAAATGCTATCAATTTTATATGTGTTTTTATATTTCAAATTTAATTTACATCTTTTTCCGATTACAGATTTGTTAACTTCAAAAATATTTATCTATTTGCTCATTCATAATGATCTATCTATTTATTATTTCTGAAAAAATAAATTAGATTTTACTAAAATTGTAAAATCCAAATGAAAAAACCAAGCAGGAAACGAGTTTAAATTAATCATATTATTTTAAATTTTAGTTTTCTAACTCTCCTTAAATAATTCAAATAACAAACTACAAAACACAATATCTAATAAATTATAATAATAATACTATCTGATATCCTTAGGACAATAACTCTCTTTTTTAAATTTTTTAGGTTTTAAAATAGACACATAAAATAAATCCCACCAATAAAATGCAACATTTTTAAATTTAAATATTGGATAATTGTTTTTATTTTTTTGTTCATTAGTTCATTTATTCATCCACATTTTATTTTACAAATCTATATAAAAATACTTAAAAAAGCTAATTCTTAATTTTTCTACTTATATAAAGTGTATTGTTTTATAATTTATGAAGTAAATATTTATTAATATTGAATTTTGTATGAAAAATTTAAAAATTAAAATCCTCTGAGGTATTTATTAGAGACAGATTTTATATTTCCTTTTAGATTTCAATTTCTAATTATTTCAGCATGTAATCCTTATCAATCAATATAAAATAATAAGTTAGATTTTGAATTGTTTTATCATTAACTAGAATCATCATTTGTGCTAGTGTAAGATCAATAATATTTCCTTAGAAGTTTATTTAAATAAATTGTAGACTTTATTGAAATTTTGAAAAAAGGTTAAAGAAGATAAGAAAAATAATAAATCAACTGTTTGAGTTTATCTAATAATTTTGAATGTTAAGCCAAAACTCATAGAATTTTTAAGTTACTATTATACAAAAATTACACTGAAATAAAAATTAAAGGAATTTAAATCAAGTAAAATATCGGTTGAAAGCTTAAATAATGTGTTTTTTAATTACCTCTTTTTATTTAAAATAAAAATTTTTTGTGAATTTTAGAAAACAATAATATTTTTTTCATATATTTAATTCTATTTATTTAAAAAAGTCAGTTCACTTAAGAATGATTTCTAAGATTAGGGTCAAATTCAATTTTTTACTAAAATATAATAATTGATTGATAAAATAACTGAGAGCATTATATTTATGTTATCAATAAATAATAGTTTTTTATGTTTTCTACTTAATTAATGTTTACAAGTTACTACTTGAAAAATGGGGGCATTTAATTTTTAAACATAATAGATTTTATCAAAATAGAATACTGTAACATAACTCAAAAAATTAAAATAAAAGCATTTCAAAGGTGATATTAGTTTAAGCCACTTTTTAGTCAAATTTTTTTTCTTTAGTAAAAAAACTCTATATATAGAATAGTTCTGCTATTTTTAGAAGAGATTATTGTAAAAGACCTTCTAATTAAATAATAAATGTACTTTCTAAGTGTGAAAATAATAACGTGCATATATTTAAAATAACATCACAGATACTTAATTATTGTTAATATTTCCTTTAAAAATAGTTGAAAAAAAACATTCATATATCTATTGCTGAAATTATATAATTTTATCACAAATTCTTTTCATAGTTTTACAAAAAAATTTAATTTATCTTTTTATCTATATTTCTCTTAATATTATTTTAAATATGATTTATTATTTTCAATTTATGTTGTTTCTTTTATTCATTTTTAATATAATTTGCATTTGAATTTTTGAAAAATTCACATTAGCATTTAATATTATTGAAAGAACAAATAAGTTTCAGAGATTAAGCCTTTGCTGTTTGAATAATAATTTTCGAAAACTCTATCACACTATAAAAATATAATATTCTACTTTGAAATTCAATTTGAAAATTTTGAACAAATTCATTGATAAAATTGTAATAAAAGTAATAAAATGTGTTAAAATCTGTAAACACAAGTAAATTGTTATTAATAATTTTCAAATGATTAGAATTTATCCTTCATAATATCTTTTCCTTATTGGTTTATTAATTTTTTGTTAAGTAACTTGAATTTCTTAATAATTTCTCAGTTAAATGTTTGTATTTTAGGACAGTGAGTACTTAAATATCTAGTTGAAATACCCTTTAATTTTGTAATTTAATATAACTAAATTAAATCAATATAAGAGAATAAAAATGAAAATTGAGATAATCCTTATTTCTTTACTTTTAGTCTAGAGTGTTGTTGCTGATGTTAAGGTTGGAAAACCAGTAACTTGTGCTTAAGGTCAAACTGATTGTAAATCATGTCCTCAGATGAATTACTTTAATTGGGTATATGACTCTACAACGTAATAGTGCCATATAGAAGATTGTAATGTGTCTACCATTATTAACTTCTCCGATCAATACTGTCTTAGTTGCTAATCAGACGATTCTAATACCTATTCTAACTATTCAAGTTGTGTGAAAAGTACAGATTCCTGTTATTATCAGAGAACAACAGCTTGGACAGATTCAGACTGTTAAATATGTGGAAGAGGATAGTATGCCATTTTTAATGGTTAACTATGTTCCTATTAGTAATGTAATAATTAATAGACATGGACAGATTAAGATTGCTAAAATTGTAACTGGTCATATGTTGCTTCACCTGATTAAACAAAGTGTGTTAATACGAATGGAATATCATGTACTTAAATACCTCAAGGATAAATGATTTCTGATTAGTATTGCTAGGCTTGCTTATCCTCAAATTATTACGCTGATGTTTTCTTACAAAAGTGCGTTTAATCATCAGATAATTGTGGAATATACAATAGCCCTTCTGGAACCTATTATTATTCATAGTATAATAATAGAGAATAAAGGAAAACCCCATGGACTGATGATGATTGTAAAATATGCAGTTCTCAATTTGCTACATCTGATAAATCTGGATGCTTTTCTTGTCAGTAAACAGCATAACAAAACTAATATTCTGATTAAATATGTTAAAAATGTGTTGGTAATGGTTATTTTGCAACAATAGATGGTGCAGCCTGCGTTTAATCATCAGATACTTGTGGAAAAAATTACCCATAAACAGGTACAATTAGTTAGAATAGAGTTAAACCTTGGACAGATGACGATTGTAAATTATGTAAAGAAGGATAATATGCTTTCTAGCATTAATAAGGATGTTTTTCTTGTCCCAGTTCAAGTTCATCAGGTACAGGTTTATACTATAGCGATGATATTTGCTAAAAGTGTTTCGGAAAACAATATTTTGCAACATAAGATGGAAGTTCTTGTGTTTAGTCTACTGATAGTTGTGGTAGAGGTCAGATAAGATTTAATTTTTGGACAGATAGTGATTGCTAACTATGTAAAGTAGGATAATATGCTTCTCAATCTTAAAACTCTTGTTTTAGCTGTTTAGGATAAGAAAATGCATTTCCTTCCTCTATATCGTACTATTAAACTGATGAAATATGCTAGAAATGCTAAGGGTAAGGCTATTTTGCTACTATTGATGGATCATCTTGTGTTAAATCATAATTTACTTGTGGTAGAAATTCATAAAGGTTGAATAGTTGGACAGACAGCGACTGTTAATTATGCAAAGTAGGTTAGTATGCTTATTAACACTAATCTTACATTTATGGACCAAGTGGAAATGGGTGCTATTCTTGCTAATTGAGTTATTTTGGCGCAACATATTATAATGATGAAGTATGCTAGAAATGTTTAGGATAAGGATACTATGCAACACCTGATGGATAGCAATGTGTTTAATCTTAAGATTCGTGTGGAAATAATTACTAAAAATAAAGACTAACTCCATGGACAGATTCAGATTGTAAATTATGTAAATCAGGCATGTATGCTTATGCAAACAAATTAGGATGCTTTTTTTGCTCATAAAACTCAGCGAATTACAAATATCCAAAAAATACTCAATATAATGATGAAATATGTTTAAAATGTTTTGGCAAAGGTTACTTTGCTACTGTAGATAGAACATCTTGCGTTTAATCTTCTGATTCATGTGAGGTTATTAGTAATAACATTAACCAAGTTTCTTTTGAAAGTGTTAGATTAAGTCCTTGGACAGATTAAGATTGCTAATTGTGTAAAGCAGGTCAATAAGCTCTACCTGATAAATTAGGATGCTATACATGTCCAAGCTAATAATAAATGATAGAAGTAAATGATCAAATATGCTAACTGTGTTTAGGTTCAGGTTATTATGCAACATATAATGGATAATCTTGTGTTAAATCTTCTGATACATGCGGAAATAATTCTATTTAAACTAACCCAACCTATCAAAAATATTTTTTACCTAATAGATAAAGCCCTTGGACAAATGAAGATTGCCAACTATGTTAATTAGGTCAATATGCTACTCTTAATAAAAATTCTTGTTTCAGTTGCAATTATAACAATCCCTCTGGTACTACTTCAGGAATGCCATACTAATAACAAACAGATTATATGTGCTAAACTTGTATAGGACAAGGTTATTTTGTCTCTGCTTAAGGAATTTGTGTTAAATCCTCAGACAATTGTTAAATACATTTAACAGTTAATAATATAGATTTAAAATCTCTTAGCGTTAGTTTCGTAAACTTGGAATATATTTAGCCCTAATCTAACAGAAAAACTCCTTGGACTGACTAAGATTGTTTTTTATGCTAAGCTGGTTACTATGCCAATTATGACAAATCTTATTGTTCACCCATTTAATGCAGCAATTAAAAAACTTGGACCGATAGTTTGTGCTAGTAATGTGGTATTAATTATCAACTAAATAATAGCACTTATACTATTAGATATTATGCTTCAGTTGATAAAACATCATGTGTTTAAACTTATCAATCTTGCAATAATTCTACAAATATTGATGATTAATATTGCTAAACTTGTTACAAAAGTTCAAAAGTATTCGCTTCTTTAGATGGAAAGAAATGCCTCTAGTTGTAAGATTCTTGTGATTCTAAAATTAGAAAGGCTTTATGGACAGATAGCGACTGTTAATAATGTAAGAAAGGACAATATGCAACATTCGATAAAAAAAGTTGTACAAAAACAGCAAATTGTTCTTCATAAAAGCCTCCATTTACTGATGATTTTTGCTAATAATGTGGTTCAGGTAAATAATATGCTACTGATGATGAATCTAAATGCCTGAATATTAAGCACTCATGCAAATATACAGGTAGTTGGAGTGAAAATGAATGCTAGTTATGTTTTAATAATCAAATGCATGCTAATGTTTAAGGTACAGGTTGTGTTAAAAGCCAAGATAGCTGTTAAAATAGAAACAGTCAATGGACTGACTAAGACTGTAAACTTTGTTATCCATAAAAGAACATAACCATTAATTTGTTGGGAACCGATTGCGTTGATATTGACTGCAAAAAAACTTCAGGATGGACTGATTATGAATGCTATAAATGCAATCCTTTAAAACCAATAGCTTCCAGCAACAAAAGTTCTTGCTAACAATAAAAATGAGATAGATAAATTTATTAAATAAACACAATTAGAAAAAAAATTTTTTATTTGTTTAAATTTAATTTTTATGTAATTAAATATATGAAATTAATTGTGATATCCTTTTTTTTAGAATTTCTTAAATATTAACATTTTTTTATTCCCTCTTATTTTCTAAAAAAGTTATTAAAATTGCCCCATTCCTTGAAGGTGTTATTTTATTACAATTAATCAAATATAAATTTTCTAATAAAATGTATTATTTAGAAATTAAACAGTTTAAAATTTAAAAAGATTCATATTAATAAATCAAAAAAATCTAAATGTTATTTTAAATAACAAAACTGCTTATATCATTTAACAAGCCATAAAAATGTTTTGAAATTTCTACTAAAAGATTCTTTTAATGTTTGTTATTTGAGTATTTTTGTTTTAAAAATAAATAAGAAACTAATTAATTCAATAAATTGAAATAAAATTTATGCACTATCTATCTTGTTTTTTTATATCGTTTAACTTCCTAATTTACAATATAAGAAAAATTGTAAATAAATTAAATTAAATTTAATAAAATTATTTGTTGATAAATAATATTAACCATATTATTTATTTATTTTATATTCTTATTTTATAGTAAGATTTTGTAGACTTTTTGCTAATAATCGTTGGTATAACAACTTTATTACATAGATTACAAATATTTAAATATTTAGATCTAATAATTTCTTAATTAAGTTAAAAAATGATGAGGTGAGAGTGTTTTAAATATAATTTAAAAATAAACCTCAAATTCATAGATATTTTTTACATAATGTAAATAGATATTGGGGGGCGAAATATGTAGATACAAGATTAGATATTTATTAATTTATTTATGTAATTTTCTTAGTATGTTGTATAGTTTTACGTTTCAATTTCAAATAATTATAAAAACATAAAAAGATAAAAGATTTTTCCTTTTAGTAACCAATATTTTTAAAGCCACAAGTTTTTATTTGATTAGCAAGCACTTTTTATGTTTGAACAAAAATATATATTTTTTTAAGTAAAACGAATTATTTACTATGAATTTTACTTCAAGCTCTACTTTAAAAAATACAAAAATATTTTTTTTTTTACACAAAGTATGATTTTTGGTTGAACGAATTAACAAAGTATTTTGAAAGTATTGACAAACAAAATAGTTATGCTTTAAAATTCTAAAGCTAAAAGTGAAATCTTAAAATTAAAATTCAAGTTTTAATATAAAAAATAAATACACTATTCTGCAATTAAATATTCATAAAAAATAAATGGAATCAATCATATTTTAAACAATTTTTTTCTAATAAATAACTTTTAAACCTTTTTATTTTAAAACAATAATTTAAAAATAAATTTCTTTTAGTTTTATGTAGTAATTAAAACGTTCTATTAATTAATCTTAGTTTTTAGACTTTATCATTTTATTTTTGCTTCTTCCTTTTAGTGAAGATTTATTAAAGTAACTTTTAATTATAATCAACTATTTTTTTATGAATTTATGGCTTCTATTAATTTCTTTAATAATTTATCATAAACCTTAAATTTAAAAGTATATTTATAATTTATCTATTTTTGAATTTAGTATTTTTTTTAGAAGATTATTTTATGCAATATTGTAAAAAATAATTTTATTTATCAAAATTATTAATGCAAATCTTGAAATGTTAAATACCATATTTATTTTTTCAAAATATAAATAAATGTTTTGATGTTTTCTTTAATTCAGTATTACTATTATTATATAGAGGGTATTCTATTTTCATAAATAGATTCATTTAATCAAAATTAAAATGTCCTTTTATCCTAACTAAATATTAATAGTATCACATCTATTTAGATATTGTTAATTTGAATTAATTGTAGACTTTATTTAAAATTGAAACAAAAATTAAGAAAAAAAGTAATTCACCTCTATGGAAAGATTTAATATCAATTGAAAGTTAAGTCATAATCAAAATTCAAAGTTAGTTTTACAATAAAAGTCATTTAAATCAAATATATTACATGAATTTAAATTAATATTAGCTGAAAGCTCTTAAAAATGTATTTTTATTATACATTTCTTTTTATTTAAAATATTTGTTTATTAAATTTTATAATATATTAGTAATGTTCAATTTTAAAAAATAATCTAGTGAGTAGTAAAACAATGAATTGACTCAAGATGATAGTTGAATATTTTCTATGAGTATTAACAAATTAAATTTATTTAAATAAATAAGAATGGCAAATCAAATAATTAGAATATTATTTTCATGTAATCAAATAATAATTGTTTCTAATGTTTCTTTTACATTTTCAAGTTACCCATTTGAAAATTAATTAATTAAATATTTTTTAAAAATGAAGGCATTTGATTTTTAAGCAATATATATTTCATCAGAATAAAATGTAAGCATTAAATGATACTATTCTAAAGTAAATATACTTCATTTTTAAGTAAAATTAAATCATTTCGAATAATGTGTTAATTTAAATTCTATGAACTAAAATATTTTTTCCTAAGTAATAAATATTTATTAGTAATCTAGCTTTTATATTTTTGAAAGATTAGATTTAAAAATATTTTCTATTAGATATAAAGTACACTTGCTATGGTTGAAAGCTACAAATAAGCATACATTTAAATAATATATCAGCATCTGATTATTAATCCTATTTATAATCTTTATAAAAAGTTGGAAAAAATATTTAAAATGCTATTTCAGAGATCTTTTTTTAGTATCATTACAATCTTTTTATTTTAATTATTACATATTTTATTACTAAAAAAATTCTATGATATAATTTAAATTGAATGTCTAATTACTAAAAACTTTGCTTTTACTAGTTAAAGATTATTATTACCACTTCATTTAAAAATTTTTAATTTAAAATTATTGTAGACTTTATTTAAATTTCATCTGAAAGAAATGGTTCTATTAATGAACTTTAATTTTATTACTTGCTTCTATTTAAAAAAAACTCAAAATAAGCTGGATGATTAAATAGCTAATATAAATACTCTTTTATCTTATAATTGGATATAATTAAATCAAATTAATATAACAATATAAAATGAAAATTGAAATATTCCTTATTTCATTACTTCTAACCTAGGGAGTTTTTGCTGATGCTGGAAAACCAGTAACTTGTGCTTAAGGCCAAACAGATTGTAAATCGTGTCCTCAGATGTATTACTTTAATTGGATATATGATCCTACAACTTAGTAGTGCTACATTGAAGATTGTAATGCCTCTAACATTATTAACTTCACTGATCAATACTGTCTTAGTTGTTAATCGCATGATGCTAATACCTATTCTAATTATTCAAGTTGTGTGAAAAGTACTGATTCCTGTTTAAATTAGAGAACAAAACCTTGGACAGATTCAGACTGTAAAATATGTGGAATAGGATAGTATGCTATTTTTAATGGTTAAGAATGTTCCTATAATGATTGGTGTACCTAATAATAGATATGGACAGATTCCTAATGCTAAAATTGTAATTGGTAATATGTTGCTTCCCTAGATTAAACAAACTGTGTTAACACAAAAGGAGTTTCATGTAGTCCATAATAATCATTTCCTCTAGCAGGAAAGTAGATTACTGATTAATATTGCTAGGTTTGCCATTCTCCAAATAGTTATGCAGATATTTACTTAGGAAAATGCGTTTAATCATCAGATACTTGTGGAGTATATCAGAACCCTTCAGGAAACACTTATTGGAATCCAAATTATTTGAATAATTAAAAAAGGAAAACACCATGGACTGATGATGATTGTAAAATATGCAGTTCTTAATATGCTTTTAATGATAAATCTGGGTGTTTTTCATGTAATCAAATAGCATAACAAAAGTAATAGTATAATGATGAGATTTGCTAAAAGTGTTTTGGAAATAAATACTTTGCAACAATAGATGGTAACTTTTGTGTTTAATCAACTGATACTTGTGGTAAAGGTGCTGTGCGATAAATTTTTTGGACAGATAATGATTGTTAACTATGCAACGCAGGTTAATATGCTTATCAATAACAATCTCTTCAAAATATTTCAAGTTTAAATGGATGCTTTTCTTGTACTGCAAGCCAAGGAGATATACTTTAATTCAATGATGAAAAATGCTAGAAATGTTAAGGATAAGGTTACTATGCAACTATTGATGGAAAGAAATGCGTTTAATCTTAAGATTCATGTGGTAATAATAACTAAATGTTAAGGGTAACCCCATGGACAGATTAAGATTGTAAATTATGTAAGTATGGAATATATGCCTACGCTAACAAAAAAGGTTGCTTTTTTTGCTAGCCAGACGTGCTGGTTAACAAATT
Source organism: Tetrahymena malaccensis 436 (assembly GCA_000231845.2). Classification (NCBI taxonomy): domain Eukaryota; phylum Ciliophora; class Oligohymenophorea; order Hymenostomatida; family Tetrahymenidae; genus Tetrahymena; species Tetrahymena malaccensis. The sequence continues at coordinate 553,286 of JH719955.1, forward strand.
TCCATAAAATATATAGTACAATGATGAAATTTGTTTAAAATGTTATGGTAAAGGTTACTTCGCCACAGTAGATAAATCATCTTGTGTTTAATCTTCTGATTCTTGTGAAGTTATTAGTAATAATATTTCGGTATTTTTTTAAAGTCCGAGATAGAGTCCTTGGACAGATTAGGATTGCTAATTATGTAAAGCAGGTCAATAAGCTCTTCCTGATAAATTAGGATGCTACTCATGTCCAAAATCATAGTAAAATATTATTGTAAATGATCTAATATGCTAACTTTGTTTTGGTTAAGGTTATTATGCAAACATTAAAGGATAATCTTGTGTTAAATCTTCCGATACATGTGGAAAAAATTATATATATAATTTACCAACAATTACAACCTATATGATTCCTAATAGGTAAAGTTTGTGGACAGATGAAGATTGCCAGCTATGTTAAGTAGGTTAATATGCTACTCTTGATAAAACTGCTTGCTTTAGTTGTAATTATCTAAATATTTATGGTGCTACTTCCTATGAGCCTGCAACAGATTATATGTGTTAAATCTGCATAGGTTAAGGCTATTATGCATCTGCTTAAGGAATTTGTGTTAAATCCTCAGATTCATGTGGAGTACATTTAACAGTTAATAATATTGACAAAAAAAATGGAGTTGATTACATATTTAACCATTCCTCAATTTAACCTTAAACTATCAGAAAAACTCCTTGGACTGACTAAGATTGCTTTTTATGCTAAGCTGGCTATTATACTAATTATGACAAATCTTATTGTTCTCCAATTTAATGCAGCAATTAAAAAACTTGGACTGATAGCTTATGTTAATAATGTGGTTTTATTATTGATATAGATAAAATTAAAAGTATTAACTATTATGCTTCAATTGATAAAAAATCATGCGTTTAAAATTATCAATCTTGTAGTAATACCATAAATATTGATGACTCATATTGCCAAACATGCTATAAAAATTCAAAAGTATTTGCTTCTTCAGATAGAATGAAATGCCTTCTGTAGTTGTAAGATTCTTGTGATACTAAAATTAGAAAGGCTTTGTGGACAGATAGCGACTGTTAATAATGTAAGAAAGGATAATATGCAACATTCGATAAAAAAAGTTGTACAAAAACAGCTAATTGTTCTTCATAAAAGCCTCCATTTACTGATGACTTTTGCTAACAATGTGGTTCAGGTAAATAATATGCTTCTGATGATGGATCAAAATGCCTAAATATTAATCATTCATGCAAACATACAGGTAGTTGGAGTGAAAGTGAATGTTAGTTATGTTTTAATAAAAATATGCATGTTAATATTAATGGTACAGGCTGTGTTAAAAGCCATGATAGCTGTTAAAATAGAAACAGTCAATGGACTGACTAAGACTGTAAACTTTGTTATCCACAGAAGAACATATCCATTAATTCGTTGGGAACTGAATGTGTTGATATTGATTGCTAAAAAAAATCAGGATGGACCGATTATGAATGTTTTAAATGTAATCCTTTAAAACCAATAGCTTCGAGTGATAAAAAATCTTGCTAACAGTAAAAGTGAGATATATAAATTATATATAACATACAAAATTTGATTAATATATTTATTTTTTTAATTAATTAAGTTTGAAATCTAATGTATGTTTCTACACTTTTTTACAATTTTTGCAGTATTCGCAGTAATATTTTTTGAAAACATAAAACTAGGTAATACTTGTATTTTATTTCGTTGCTACTATAGGGAATTAAGGTATTTTATTATTTTTGGGTAATTACTTATTTATATTTTATAAATAATTCATCAAAGTATTAGTAATATCTTTATATTATGAATATTTTTATATTTTTAAAAGAAAAGATTAATAGAATTTATTTAAGATAAAACTGAATAGAATTTAGTTAAATTCTTGCTATTTAGATTATAATTTTGTAAAGATTTTTAAAATGCAATAATAAATAATCTTATTTTTTTAATTAAAATAATTATCTTTTTTATAAACAAATTATTTTATAGATTTGTTTTATACACAAATTTAAAAAAATGTTTTGTAGACTTTGTTCTAATACAAAAATTTATGAATCAGTTTAAAATAATATGATGTCGTTCAAATCTTTTAAATTTAATTAAAAAATAAACCTGGAATTTAACTGTCAATATAATAGACAATAGATAATTGGTTGAAAAATATTACAAAATATTAGATGTTAATTAAATCATTATTGTAATTTTCCTTGTATATTTAATATTTTTATGCTTCACATTCAATATTTATAAAAGAATAAAAACAATTACAGATTATTTCTTTCATAAGAATTTAGTTAAAAAACTTCTTTTGATATTAGTTGTTAGTATTTATTTTTTATGTTTGATTAAGCTTTTTTTAAATTATGAAATATAATAAAACTGAATCAATTGAAATATGTTATTTATATTTAAAATATTCACACAAATATTTTCTTCAGACATAAGATATCATTTTATATTGAAAAATAAATAATTTTTAAAATTAGATAAAAATAAAGGGTTATATTCTCATAATTATCTTTTTTAGCTGGAAATTAAAACTTCAGGTTAAAGTTAAAATTTGAGGTTTATCATAAAAAAAATGAAAAACAGCTTCAATTAAATGTTCATAAAAAAATGTGTAAGGCACCTTTTATTATTTAGAGAATATTTTTATAAAAATATAGTTTTTAAAATGTGTAAATCACTTTTTCAAAGAAGGTCTCTTTCTTTCTTTTATAATTAAAGCTGGTTATTTATAAAAGTAAATACGTAGACTTTATCATTTTGTTAATTCTTCATGATCTTGATAGGAATCTCTGTTCTATTATCTGTTCATTATTATCAACTATCTAAAAAAAATGACTAACTTTAAATTTGAAATAAGCAATCATAATCCAGAAATTTAAAAATTACATTTAAATTTATTCATATTGAATTTATTAATAATATTGTTCTATAATATTTAAAGGTCTTATGGTAGACATTTTAAAATGTTAAAAAATGATTAAATAAATTTTTTCATGAAAAAACTTTTATATTATTCAAAATTATAATATTTAGTTAAAGAGACATACTTGAGATATTTAAAAATTATTAATGTAATTTATTTTTGGTTTATGTTGTGTTTTTTATATTTAACTTTCTTCGAATAAATAAATGAATAAGAATAAATTTGTGATAATCAATCATAACCCAAAGATCAAAAAATTTCATTTAAAATTTATCTATATTGAATCTATCAATTATGTTATTGAAGAATATTTAAAAACCTTATCATAAATATTGTAAAATTTTGATCTAAGAGTAAATAAATTATTTTAATCAAATAATATTATTTCTATATCTTAAAAATAAAATATATTATTAAGTAAACAGATATATTTGCTATATTTAAAAATCATTATAAATACTTATATTTATTAAACAAAATTAGAAGTAATTATAGTTACTGTTTGTAGACTTTAGGTTTAAATTATTTAAATCTTGGGCATAAATTATGATTTTTAAATTTTGTCTTCTATTTATTATTGTTTATTATATCTAATCTATCCAGTTATTTGAATTATTTTAATTCTTCTAGTAGATTGTTGATTTTATTTCAATTTTCTGTTTAGTTGAATAAAATAAATTATAGACTTTTAATTGCAAATGAATAATTTATCAGAATAGAGTAGAGTTTTTACTTAGAAACTGTTAAAAATGCTCACTTGAAACATTTTAATTAGAAATTACTCTGAAAAATGAAAAAATCAATAATATTTTCTTTCGATTTATCAATAAGCCATTTTTTATATTATTTTTTGAATTAAGTTTAGATAAAAAATGATAAAGTCTCTAAATTAAAACTGAAAATATAAATTATTCTAAAATAATTTAATGATTGTATCATCAAATAAGTAAATTTAAAAAATACAAGTAATTATTTAAATATCAATTAAAAAACAACTGCATTTTTCAAATCAATTTTTATCACATTTAAAATTTAAATATTTAAATATGAAACTAAAGGTTTTAAATAGTCAGAAACTGTATGGATAATTTGAAAAAAATAAATAAAATAAAACAAATATTAAATAGGAAAAAAAAATGAAAATAAAAACAATATTTTTAATTTTGCTTTTATCATAACATATATTTGCTGATATCAAACCTGGAAAACTTGTTAATTGTTCTAGTGGATAACAATGCTCTAGTTGTGGCTATTCTCATGGGTAATAATGGTAATTTGATCCAAATACTTAAAAATGCTATGTTTATGATTGCAACACAGCAAATGAAAGTGCTCCAATGCTTTTGATAGAGTTTAATGATAACTTTTGTCTCAGCTGTAATTCAGATGATTCTGTTACCTACTCTAATGGATAAAAGTGTGTAAATACTACTGATTCATTTTATTAAAGGACTAAAGCTTGGACTGATTCTGATTGTCAATTATGTGGCTAAGGCTAATATGCAGCTTTTGGTGGAATATTTTGTTCTCAAAAATAATGTGATTAAAAGCAAACTTACACAGATAAAGACTGTTAGGATTGCAATATCCAATATGTTGCCTCTACTGATAAATCTAAGTGTGTAAATAACTATGGGGTCTCGTGCACATAAAGTGCAAATTAACAGATTAATAACTAATTTTGTTAAATTTGTAACTCTCCAAGTTTTTATGCAGATTTAAATTTGTAAAGCTGCGTTTAGATATCAGATACATGTGGAATTTACAATAATCCTAAAGGCTATTCTTTAGTTTACAGTTATCAACAGTATTAATATTTTAATTCTAGAAAAACCCCATGGACTGATGCTGATTGTAAATTATGTGGTTCTAAATATGCTCTACCTGATTAAAGTGGTTGCTTCACTTGCGAATTTCTAAAATAATCTAGTAAGTTTACAGATTAGTTTTGCCAAATCTGTTAAGGTTCAGGTTATTTTGCTAATGTTGATGGAAGTGATTGTGTGAAATCATCTGATTCTTGTGGAAGAAGTTCTTTTCAATATGGTTAAATTTTAAATTAAAGAACTTTAAGTTGGACATAAAGTGATTGCATTTTGTGTAATGCAGGGTAGTATGTCTATACCTAGCAACAAGGATGTTTTTCTTGCCCTAAAAGCGGTTAAAGCGTTTAGTATAATGATGAAATATGCTAAAAATGCTAAGGAAAAGATTATTTTGCAGCTTCAGATGGATTATCATGTGTTAAAACTTCTGATACTTGCCAAAACAAAAGATATAATCTTTGGACTGATAATGAATGTTAATTGTGTAAATTAGGCTAATTTGCTTATGCAGACCAATCAGGATGTTTTTATTGTAACCAAACGCAGAATAACAATAAACCTTTTTATTTTACTGATGAATTATGTCAAAAATGTTAAGGTAAAGGCTTTTTTGCAACCGTTGATAATTAAGGATGTGCTTAATCTTCTGATACTTGTGGAGTTACTTAATAATATGTATTTTAATAATATTCAAATTATTACAATAATAATCTTTTTAGAAAAACACCATGGACAGATAGTGATTGCTAATTATGTAAAGCAGGTTAATATGCATATGCAAACAATTAAGGATGCTATTATTGTCCAATAAATCAAACAACATTTTAATCTAATTATAATAAAAACTTCTATTTTTAAAACTATGTTGAATATAATTTTAGCGATGAAGTGTGTTAAAAATGTTTTGGCTAAGGTTATTTTGCTGATTATGATAGATAGTCTTGTGTTAAATCTTCAGATTCATGCTAAGGAACAGTTATGTTATAATCTAGCTATACTTACTATTAGCCTTTAAGAAAAAGCCCCTGGACAGACATTGACTGTTAAATTTGTAAATTAGGTAAATAAGCTCTTCCTAATAAATCTGGATGTTATTCATGCCCTAATCAATCCCTAAATACTCTTGCTCTAAATGATGAAATATGCCAATTATGCTATGGATCTGGTTACTATGCTACTTCAGATGGTTTATCGTGTGTTTAATCTAAAGATACTTGTGGAAAGAGATATACAAATTAGTAGTAAATATTTCCTAGTCTAGTTGTTTAAAGGTAAAGTCCTTGGACAGACGAAGATTGTAGATTATGTAATGCAGGATAATATGCTACTTTTGATCATTCTTCGTGCTTTACATGTTCTACAAATAATTTTTAATTTCCAACAAATATATTTTTACCAAACCTATTTACAGATTACATGTGCTAAAAGTGCATTGGTAAAAGCTATTTTGCATCTCCTATCGGATATTGTGTTTAATCTTCAGATTCTTGTGGAATATATTTACCTACAAATTCTAGTTATGTCCCAATACCTATAGTAGATTAGAATTTTATGAATTAAATACCTAATATTAAATAAATTACAATATCATTTAATAGAAAAACTGCTTGGACAGATTAAGATTGCTTTTAATGCTAGCTTGGTTATTTTTCAAACTTTGATAAGTCTTTTTGTTCTCCTTTTGAGTGTAACAATAAAAGTCAATAAAATTGGACTGATGATACTTGCTAATAATGCAGTATTTCTTATTAATTGAAGAACAGTACCTCAACAATTATTAAATATTATGCTTCAAAAGATAGAACATAATGTGTTTAAACTTATTAATCTTGTAATAGTACTACAAACTTTACTGATTCTTTTTGCCAAGTTTGTAATAAAAATCCAAAGCTTTTTGCATCTTTAGATGGCCAGTAATGTATCCAATTATAAGATTCTTGTGATTCAAATATAAGAAAAGCTTTATGGAATGATAGTGACTGCCAAAAGTGCAAAAAAGGGTAACATGCTACTTTTGATAAAAAAAGTTGCACTAAGACAGCTAATTGTTTGTCATAAAAAGCTCCTTTTACTGACGATTTTTGTCAGTAATGTAGTTAAGGATCATAATATGCATCTATTGACGGGGCTAATTGTTTAAATATTAAGCATTCATGTAAGTATACAGGTGTATATTGGACTGAAGAAGAGTGCTAATTATGCTACAGTAACAAACTTCATGTCAATATCTTAGGTACAAGTTGTGTTTAAAGCTCTGATTTATGTTAAAATAGAGAGAGTCAGTGGACAGATAAAGATTGTAAGCTGTGCTATCCTTAGAAGAATATCTTATCAAATGAGTTAGGAACACAATGCATTGATATTAACTGCAAAAAAACTTCTGGATGGACAGACTTTGACTGTTTTAGATGTAATCCCTTAAAACCAAAAGCCTCAGCCAATAAGAATTCATGTTAAGCTTGAAATATAAGTTAAACTCATTATTTTATTTGACATTATCTTTATTTTTTATGTAGTAAATGCATTTTATTTAGTATCTTTAAGATAAATTGATGTAATGAATTATAATCCTTTAAGTTTGAATTATTCTAAAGAAGTTTTTCTTTATCTTTTCAGAATTAATTTATTAATTAATATTTTAACTTTTTTCTTAAATTAATAAATTTAATAGAGTAATTTACCATAAAAATTTACAAAAAGTATGTTTTATATACCTTATTTTTACATTTTATTAAATTAAAATATTAAATATTTTTGTACTAATTTTTTTTTTCAAAATAAAACTAGGTAATACTTAATACTTGTATTTTATTTCCTTGCTGTTGTGACGAATTAAAGTATTTTATTATATAGAGTAATTTTATTATTTTACAAATGAAAAATTACTAATTTAAATTTTATAAATAATTCATCAAAATATTTTGGAATAGATTTTATATTATGAATATTTTATATTTTAAAAAGAAAAGATTAATAAAATTTATTTAAGATAAAACTGAGTAGAATTTAGTTAAATTTTTGATATTTATATCATAATTTTATAATGATTTACTAAGCGGAAATTATAAATAGTAATATTTTTTTAATTAAAATAATAATTTTCTTATTTTAAGCAAATTATTTTAAAGGTGGATTTTAATGATGAATTTTGAAAAAAAGATTTTGTAGACTTTAATCTATTGATAAAAATTTATGAATTAGTTTAAAATAATATGATGTTGTTTAAATTTTTGAAATTTAATAAAAAAATAAACCTGAAATTTGAATGTCAATTTTATTGATTATAGATATTTGAAAGAAAAGTATTACAAGGAATGATTAGATGCTAATTAACTTATTATTATAATTTTATTTGTTTATTTTTATTTTTATGTTTCAAATTCGTATATTTATAAAAGAATAAAAAATTAAAGATACTTTCTATTATATGAATTTTGTTAAAAACCTCATTTTTAAATTAGATGATAGTATTTTTATATTGACTAAGTTTTTATTAAATTCAGAAATGTAATCAAACTAAATCAACTAAAGTATGAATTTATATATTTAAAACATTCACAAAAATATTTGACTTCCAACATATAAAATATCATTTTATATTTAATAAATGAATAGTTTTTAAAATTAGACAAAAATAAATGATTTTATACCCATTAGTATATTTTTTAATCTAGAAATTAAACTTTATATTAAAATTAGAATGTGAGGTTATATCATTAAAAAAATGAAAAACTTCATCAATTAAATGTTCATCAAAAAATATTTATGGCATCTTGTATTCTTTAGAAAATATTTTTATAATAAATAGTTTTTAAAATGTTTATGTATATCTCTGTTCAAACGAAGGTCTCTTTCTTTTATGATTAAAACTGGATATTTATAAAATTAAATATGTAGACTTTATCATTTTGATAATACTCCATTATCTTGAAAGGAATATCTGTTATATTATCTATTTTATATATTCAAATTTCTTTGGATATATAAATAGCTAACATCAAATTTGAATTAAGCAATCATAATCCAGAAATTTAAAAATTATACTTAAAATTTATTCATATTGAATCTATTAACTATTTTATTGGATAATCTTTAAAAATCTTATGATTAATATCACAACATGTTTATTTGTGATTAAATACATTTTTTAACTAAAAAACTTTTATATATTTTAAAAATAAAATCTATTATTGTAAAGAGGCAAACTTGAGATATTTAAAAGTTATGATAAATATTTATTTAAATGAAGTATGACGTAATTAATTTTTGGTATCGTTGGTGTTTACTATAATTAACTAATTTAATTTGGATAAATGAATGAATAACAAAAATTAGTAATTATCAAATATAATTCAGAGATTTAAAAATTTCATTTAAAATTTAACCATATTGAAACTATTAATTATAAAAGAATATTTAAAAACTTTATCATAAACATTGTAATATTTTTATATAAGAGAAAATAAATTATTTTAATCATGAACATTTATTCAAAATAAAATATAACATAGTAAACAGTTATATCTGCTATATTGAAAAACTATAATAACTGGTTATATTTATTTAAGCAAAATTGGAAATAATTCTCTCTATCTTTTGTAGACTTTAGGTTTAAATTATTTAAATCTTGGGCATAAATTATGATTTTTAAATTTTGTCTTCTATTTATTGTTACTTGTTTCATCTTCTATCCAGCTATTTGAATTTTTTAATTCTTCTAGTAAATTGTTGATGTTGAATTCGTTTTTTTGATTTTAGTTGAATAAAATAAATTATAGGCTTTTAAATACAAATGAATATTTTATTGGAATAGAGGAGAATTTATATCTAAAATTTGTAAATAATTTTTTTCACATAAAATATATTAGTAAGAAATTACTCTGAAAAATGAAAAATTGAAAAATCTTTTAATTAGAATTTATCAAAAAACACTTTTATCTACTATTTTTGGAATCAACTTCAAATAACAAAAATAAAGTCTATAAATTAAAACTGAAAATATAAATTCTTAATTGATTTATGGATTTTATATCATCAATAAAGTTAATTTAAAAAATGCACATAACTATTTAAATACTAAATGATAAACAACTGTACTTTTAAAATCAGTTTTTATTAGTCACATTTTAAAAATTTAAATATTTAAATATGCATGACATATTTTAAATTGTCTGGAACGGCATGCATAATTTGAATAAAATAAAATAACAAAAATCTTAAATAAGAAAAAAAAAAATGAAAATAATAACATTATTTTTAATTTTGCTTTTATCATAAAATATATTTGCTGATATTAAAGTAGGAAAACCTGTTGATTGTTCTAGTGGCTAGCAATGTTTTAATTGTAGCTAATTTTTTGGAGCATGGTAGTATGATCAAAAAACTTAAAAATGCTATGTTTATGATTGCAACATGGTTAATATGATGTAGATTAATGATAACTATTGCCTCAGCTGTAGTTCAGATGATTCTGTTACCTATTCAAATGGATAAAGTTGTGTAAATTCTTCTGATTCATGTTCTTCAAGAACTAAAGCTTGGACTGATTCAGATTGCAAGTTATGTAATTTAGGTTAATATGCAGTTTTTGAGGGATAGGGTTGCTCATAAAATTAATGTGATAAAAAACAAATTTATACTGATCAAGATTGTTCTGACTGTAATCCCTAATATGTCGCTTCTGTTGATAAAACTAAATGTGTAAACACTTCTGGGATTTCCTGTACTTAATTAAAATAAGGGTAGTAGATTAGTAATCACTATTGTTAACTTTGTAATTCTTCAAGCTTTTACGCAGATTTAAATTTGTAAAGCTGCGTTTAGTCATTGGATACATGTGGGTCATACTAAAGTCCTAATAGTTAAGCTTAAATTTAATATTTTAATGAGTATAACATTTAATCTACAAGAAAAATTCCATGGACTGATGCTGATTGTAAAACTTGTGGCTCATAGTATGCACTACCAGATAAAACAGGTTGTTTTACATGCGATTATGTGAAATAAAAAAATTTGTTCACAGATTAAATCTGTCGGATTTGTTAAGGTCCTGGTTATTTTGCTACCTCTGATGGAAAAGATTGTGTTAAATCATCTGATTCTTGTGGAAGAAGTTTAAATTAGTACAATTAGATTTAAAATTTAAGATCTTTAGGCTGGACATAAAGTGATTGTGTTTTGTGTAATGTAGGCAATTATGTCTATACCTAGTAAATAGGATGTTTTTCTTGTCCTTCTAGTGGATAAAGTATTTAATATAACGATGAGATATGCTAATAATGTAACGGTAAAGGTTTCTTTGCATCTGCAGATGGTTTAGCGTGTGTTTAATCATCTGATACTTGTGGATTTGTTTAATAAAATTAATACACTAATTACTTTCAATATTTATAAACTAATAGAAAAGCTCCCTGGACAGATAATGATTGCTAAATTTGTAAATTGGGTTAATACGCATATGCAAATAAATAAGGATGCTATACTTGTCCGAAAGACCCAAACTAATTTCAATTTCAATTTAATAATCTAAATATTTAAAGTTAAATCTATATTGAGTAAAACTACAGCGATGATGTATGCTAAAAATGCTTTGGATAGGGTTATTTTGCTGATTATCATAGATAGTCATGTGTTAAATCTTCAGATTCATGCTAAGGAACGACTATGTAATACTCCAGCTATTTTGATTACCAGCCAGTAAGAAAGAGTCCATGGACAGACATGGATTGCTAAATTTGTAAATTTGGTAGATTAGCTCTTCCTAATAAATCTGGATGTTATTCATGCCCTAATCAATATCTAAATGCGTAGACGTTTAATGATGAAATATGCTAATTATGCTATGGATCTGGTTACTTTGCTACCTCAGATGGTTTTTCATGTGTTTAATCTAAAGATACTTGTGGATTGAAAATTCAATAACCTTTATATGTAGTTGCTACTTTTATTGTTCAAAGGTAAAGTCCTTGGACAGATGAAGATTGTAGATTGTGCAATGCAGGTTAATATGCAACTTCTGATAAATCTTCTTGCTTTAACTGTATTACTAATTAATTTAAAAATGTAATGATGAATGCTTATTTTCAGAATCAAATTACAGATTATATGTGCTAAAAGTGCTTAGATTAAAGTTATTTTGCATCTCCTATTGGGTTTTGTGTATAATCTTCAGATTCTTGTGGATTATATTTAAAGTAGAATTCTACTTAAGTCCCTATCAGAATTATAGAAAACATTTAGTATAGTATAAATTAAAATAATTAGTAATCCATCATCGTCTCATCAAATAGAAAAACTGCTTGGACAGATTAAGATTGCTTTTTATGTTAGCTTGGTTATTTTACAAATTTTGATAAGTCTTTCTGTTCTCCTTTGCAGTGTAGCAATAAAAATTAACAAAATTGGACAGATAAAACTTGCTAGTAATGTGGAATCTCTTATTAATTAAATAATAGCTCCTCGACAATTATTAAATACTATGCTTCGAAAGATAGAAAGTAATGTGTTTAAACTTACTAATCATGTAATAGTACTTCAAACTTTACTGATTCTTATTGCCAAGCTTGTAATCAAAGCTTAAAATCCTTTGCAACTTTAGATGGGCTGTAATGTATTGAATTATAAGATTCTTGCGATTCAAGCATTAGAAAATCTTTATGGAATGATAGTGACTGCCAAAAATGCAAAAAAGGGTAGCATGCTACTTTTGATAAAAAAAGTTGTGCTAAGACAGCTAATTGTTCATCTTAAAAAGCTCCTTTTACTGATGACTTCTGTCAGTAATGTAGTCAAGGATAATAGTATGCATCCATCGACGGAGCACATTGCTTAAATATTAAACATTCATGTAAATATACAGGTGTGTATTGGACAGAAGAAGAGTGCTTATTATGCTCCAATAACAAGCTGCATGTGAATATCTTAGGAACAAGTTGCGTTTAAAGCTCAGATTAATGTTCAAATAGAGAAAGCTAATGGACAGATAAAGATTGTAAACTCTGCTATCCTTAGAAGAATATATCAGTAAATGATTTAGGAACAGAATGCGTTGATGTTAATTGTAAAAAAACTTCTGGGTGGACCGACTTTGATTGTTTTAGATGCAATCCCTTAAAACCAAAAGCCTCAGCAAATAAGAATACATGTACAGCTTGATTTTGTTTGTAAAAATTTCATTATTTGAAATTATCTCCATTTTATATAAAATATATATAATAATACATTTTATTGAGTATGTATTCCATCAATTTTTTAAAATCTTTTTGATTCTTTAAATTTGAATGATTTAATTAATTTTTTACTTTTTTATTTTTTAAATTATTTTTGAAAATATTCTAATAACCAAATAAATACTGTTTAATTTGCTGTATCAGCAAAAATCTTTTGTGATATTAAAAAATCATTAAATGGATTTATTTTTGAGTTTTTTTTATTTAAAAATAAAATGTTATTAACCTAAATTATCTTAAAGAAAATTTGTTTTTTTTGCATTTAATATTAATTAATATTTATAATATCATAACTAATAGTCTCTACAATGAGGAAGCAAATTAATTCTTAGAGTATCCTCAATATTAAAATATTTTTTAAATTATATTATAATATTATAGAATCATTTTAAAGATTTAAACCAAATATTGTATATATGAATTATATTTGTATATTGTTAAATAGAATAATTACTTTTCACTTTTCCTTATTTATCTGTAAAGTTGCAAAAATTGTAAAATAAAATACAAATTTTACGCGTATATTAAATATAAATAACATATTATAAACAAATTTATTACAATTCTGATTGAATAATATCAATAACTTTTAAAATTACTTATCTCGTTAAAAATACTCATTTTTTATTTCTATAATTTTATACTATTTTATAAACTGTATGAATAGCAATAGCTACCAGTATAATAAATGTCATAATTATAAATGCTAAGGCTAGTTGACTTAATTAACCGCAATTTGAAACATGTGAGACAGATAATCCAATTGAACAAACTAATGCCAGATAAAAAGCAAAACAGTTAAATATATTAAAAGTTTCTTTGTCTATAGGAGATGTTTAGTATATGATATAGGTTATAAATTGCAATAATATGATAGAGAAAAGACTATTTGATGCAGAACTAGACCAACTAAGAAAATTAATACTGTCACAATCATTGTAGTAACTGCTATCTGAAGACATAACTCTAAATAATATTCCAAATATTAAAGTGTAGATAGTTATACTTAAAATAGTATAATGTATAATATTTTTTTTTATATATGACAACTATAATATCTTCATATTTCCTACTATACTTCTTTATTTGACTTTACTTCTATCTTATTTGAATAAATGAATATAAAATTTATACAAATTTTTTCTTTTGCAAATCTTTTTATGATTAATACTTTTGTTACAACCACTATCTTATCTGTGCTTATTGAAGTATTATCCACAAAAGATTCATTAATGAACATTCATTTCATTAGATACTAGTTTTTTTAATACTAAGATTACACTTTACTTTAAACGATAATTTTGATGGCATAAAGTTAAAATTAATAAGAAGTAAACTAAACATGCTTCGTAATAAATTCCTTATTAGTAAATATTTACTTTAAAATTATGATTAATTCTTCATCTACTTCAATCTTATAATTTAAGTCTAAAACAAATAGATGGTTATTATTAATTTTACTTATTCAAAATATAGATTCACATTATATTTTTTTAATTACAATATAATCATTCCCAATTTTCAATTAGAAAAGGGGTTTTTGGAATATTTAAAATTAAACAGAATATTTATTTTTTGACTTGTTCTTACTTAAAATAAATAATTCTATTTAGTTTTACTAAAATATGATCAAAACATAAAAATATTTTTGAAATTTATTACAAAAAAATACTATAAAAATGTTAATTTTTTAAAAAATTGTTATTTTAAAAAATATTTATTTTAATTTATGCTTTTAAAAAAAGCTTTTTGTTAATATGTTTATTCAAAAAGACTTGTAATTAGGTAATAAAGTATTTCCTTGCTTAGAAATATTGTAATACTATGTCTTTTTAGATGTGAAAATGAACATTAGAAAAAGAATTGCTATTGACTCTAATATTATAATTCCGTTTTTAATTACTTTATGCTAAACATATTTTGCTATGAACAGAGATACAAAAAGCAAAATTGGAAAAGCAAGGAAATAGAGAATTCCAAAGAAGCCTAGCTGCTAGATAAATTCTCTTACTTTTTCTTTTGCTGCGTTCAAAGTATTTTTGATTCCAAAAGCAAAGTAAACACAAAGTCCTAACCTGATTATTAAAACACAATATCCTGCCCATCCGTCATATTAATGATACTTTGAGAAGCTGTCATCTGTTAATTTGCTTAATCCAACAATCATTGCTTAAATAACACCTAAAATTATAGCTAAAGGAATTAAAATATCATAGAAATCGTCACTCAGAGAATTAATTGTCCAACCCCAAGATAATAGAATAAGCATTATCGTAACTATAAAACTTGTTAAATTGCTGAATATCTAAGAGAGTAAATCAAAAAGAAAGAAGCCATATCCATTATAACCATAAATAAGCCAGTGTAAAAAGTTAAAGAAGTTTCCTAAAGCCCACATTCCTACTGAAATTTCAAGAAGAGTTAAAGGCCAATCCATTTCATCATTTCTTTTGTATCTCTCTAAAATTACTTTAAGGTTTCTAATAAATACATAAGTAAAAATGCCAGATAATATAAGGTAGTACAAAACAAAATTTCCTTCATCAGTAGGATAATGAGACTTATCCACATTATATATTTCTAATTCCAATTGTATTTTGTTTGCATATAAATTGGACAATTAATTATTGCAGTCATGCAAAACAAAAAACCACACATGTCTTCTTCTCCTTGAGGTTAAAGCGCCTTTAATAATAAAAATTTCATTTAAAATTAATATTAATAGGTTTTATTCAAATTTTTAAGATAATTATTTTAAAATGCATTCATTTAAAATTCTCTTTTTCATTTATTTATAAAGTTGTAGAGTCTGTATTAATCTAAGCATTATAAATGCGCATGTAAAAAATATTAATTTTGAATAATGTGATTGTTTGTTTACCTTCAAATTAGTAGTGCTCATTTGCTTTTGGAGACATATAGAACTTATTATTTATACTAGATTTGCTTCTTATGTTCGAGCAGCTAACTTCATTTCTATCCTCTCTCCATTAGTCATCTACAATTGCAGCAAAACCAACTTCAATCACACTTCTAGTTTCATTGTGACCAGATACTGGTGATTCAAAAATAGCTCTTGCTTTAAATACACTTCTACCTTCATCAGCAGCAAATTTGGTAACGTACATCAAGTTATCATTCCTCCTAAGTTAAGATAGCCTTATAGACTAAGTTACAGTTTTAGATTCTGCTAAAGTAAAAATGAGTAGAAACAAACTTAAACTTGCTAAAATTTAACTAATCATCAAAAAAATAAATATTAATTTAAATAATTTATTGATTAATAATAATTATCTCAATTAGAAATTTCAAAAGAAAACGAATCGAAAAATAAATCTCTATAGTTAAAATTAATTTTATAATAATGATAAAATCTATTTAAAAAACTAAAATCTTTTTCCCCAGTTTTATTTTAAAATAGGTTATTTATTTTAAATTCAACCTAACGAACAATGCTAAATATTAATTTAAAAATAAGAAAGCAATAAATAATTTAGAAAACAAAAAATTATAAAATATTTGATTATTAATTAAATAAATAATTTATTAATCATTAAATTACAAAGAAATAAACTAATTTATTAATTATTTTTCTATTTTCTATAAAATATTTATTTACAAAAAAATTACAAAATGTTTATTTAGAAGCTTTCTAAATAAATATCGAATTATTTTTTTTTACTTTTTAAAATAAATTTTAAAATATTGCTTGAAATTTAAAATTATTTTTAATTAAAAACTTTTTTTAGATTAATAAGAATATTATTATCCCTTCTTTATTTATTTAAACATACAAATAAATAAATACTCATAAAAACTTTCATTTTCAATTATTTAAGGTTTGCTATTTTTAATACTAATTTCTTATTTGTTCACACTTTTTAATAATAGCTTCAATATTTTATTCATTTAACTTAGTTTCACAGCTTTCTATTATCTATTTATTGGATTTTATAATAGGTTTTAATACAAATTTTAAAATAACTTACCAGTTGCAAATCTATTTCTTTAGTAGGCAATACATTAAATATTTAAATTACTTCATTTTAGGTTAAAGAAAATTGAAGCAGAAGATTTTTTAACTCATTTACATAAATTGAATTCATGACATATCTAGGCTAAGATTCTAAGTATTCATAAAGCTATTACAATTTATGTAAGTAAACAAATTTAGAAAATAGGATAGAAACATAATAACTAACTAAATATAGACAATAAAACTAATTCTGAATACCTTTTAAGTCAATTAAGTATTTTTTTCTGAAAATAAATTTTCTTATTTCTACTTTTCCACCTATTCCTAGATGATCAAAAATGCTTCTTAATTTGTCAACTTAATTCTAGTTTCCCTATTAAAGACAGTTAATAAATAAATAGATTGATTTAAAATGATATATTTCTACTTTTTTTCATCCATTTTGCTATGTCTAATTAAAATTTTGGTGTTATTAAATAAACTGAAAGAATTTAAAAATTAGTGTATTATTTATTGAATTAAAGATATGCTTATTAATTATTTTTAGAGTAATAAACAGTAGATGCTTTTATTAAATAATTTACTTTTTAATATTCAATCAAAATATATTTATACAAACATTAAAACCATCTACTTAAAGATATTAACTAAATTTTAAAATGATTGTAAATATTTATTATTTTATATGATTCTATCAAATATTAATTTTATTTTAATTTTATTTTTTTTTCTTCGATTTAATCATAAATAATAAAAATGTTTTAAAACAAAATGTCTTAAATGATGATTTGATATCAAATATAAAATTTTTTTAAAATTAATATTTTTTTGAAGTATTATTTATACAAAAAAACTCTAATTTAATGATCATAACTTAAAACAAAATAGTATTTTGTGCTTACTACTTCTAATATTAGATATGTGAAGGGAATATATGATTAAGATTATATTGAATCTATCTATCTATTTATCTAAATAAATAAATATTAATAACTTATAATTTTTAATTAGTCAGCAATTGAAATAAAGCTCTTTCATAGCAAGTTATTAAATATAATAAAAATCTTAGCGTTATGGAAAAATCTGATACGCCTTTAGAATCAAAGAAGAAATAGCTCATTATTAATCTTCAAACTCCTTCAAACAAGCCTTAATCTAATTTAGTTTCGCCTCATGGATCTGAATTATCCCATAATAGTTAAGCATTTTATTCAAAGCCATCTGCTTTTATAACTCCAAAAGACATCAATTAAGCTATCAGCGATTTAAGCAAAAATATTAAGGAGGTATAAGAAAATATTTGAAGATTGATTCTAATAAAATAAATTTAATTAATTGATCAACCTATTAAAAATGTATTCAAGTTATACAAATTTTTTATTTACTTTTAGGGGAAATATCATAGAGCCATTCTAAGAATGCATAAGCTTTTAAGTCCGAATTCTTCTTTGTCTTTTGCTCCTTATCAATAAATTAAGCTTTATAGAAGATATTTCGAGTGCTTTAGAAAACTTACTTCGAGATATTTTTCCCAAGTAGGAATGACTAAGTCTCAACTTTCTAACATGGAAAAAATGTGCGAAAGAGGCACTTATCTTTTGGATAATTGGTATAATGTCCTTAACGACTTGGTTACCAACAAAAACGATATTGAATAAGAGTCTTTTGATGAAGCTTTAGATAACAATGCATTGCTGGCAACTGATAGATCATATAATACTTTTTCTTAGATAAATAGCTTAAGAAATTTAGAATAATAGGCAATAATGTAAGTTTAAAACGAAAAGCGCTTTCCTTAAAATTCAAGCGATCATCCTACTTCTGCAATGGTTCTTTCTTAAAAAAAGAACTCTCTGAATAAAATCAGAGAAGTTGATGATGAAGAATCTGATGCAAACAGCCCAAATGGATCAATTTCAAAAATTAGAGACATGTCTCCAGAAAATAATCAAAAATTGATTTAAGAAAAAATGGAAAGAATATTTGAAAAGAAGCAAAATCTAAAATTGTTAAAACAAAGTAAATATTATTTATAATTTGATAGGCATTTCATTTAAAGCTATAGGCATAATTTAGAGTTAATAGCATTAAAATATAATTTTACTGACTTTTTAATTAATTTTCATCCATCCAATAATTTATGTAATTAGTTTTTTCTGAATAATAAAATAAGTTAATTTCCATTTTAGCGAATTCTTCAAGGCAAACTTTTTATTAACCTAAGTATGGGTCAAATATGGTAAAAAGACAGAAAATCATTCTATCTATTCATCTAGTTTATTTAAAGCAACTCAGTTAATTGATAAATTAGGTTTCACTAAAGTAAAAAAATATTTTAAATTCACTTAAACAATAAATAGATTTATTAAAAACAAGGATTAAGATTTGATTCACTGCTTTGCCAAAGTATACATAGAAATTGGAAATTGCTATTTATAGTAGGGAGTTATGAAAGAGTGTGTTAAAAATTATGAAAAGGGGTTATAGCTTCTACAAAAAGAAATGCTCATGAGAAGCAGTGGAGAGAATATACAAAAACTGCTAAAGATGAGTGTAAAGAATAAAAAGAAAGAACAAGATAAGCTTTAATAAAATGTAATTAGTTTTAGCATATCCGAATGTATCTATCTTTTTTTTAAAAAAAAATAATAGTTGCTGGCTACAGTCTGTCTTTTGTATAACATCAGTGTTGCTGAGGAGTATTAGGAGAATATTTCCAGGGTTTTGGAATCCTTAAATTTGGCTGAATGGTTATCAACAATTTATTTGAATGGGTTCGCAGAAATACAAGACTTAATATTTAAAGCAAACGATGAAGCTAAGTCAAAAGTATTTAACATATTTGAAATTTATTTATAAAGTATTATGATTAAAATACTTTGTTTTTCATTTAATATGAAATAATTGACATAAAAGTAATACAATAATTTATTATAAACAGTATAAAGATCTAGTTATCGAAGAAGGAGAGATTCGTGTTATTATGGATGAAGCTCTGGGCATAAGAGAATAAAAAAGAAAGACAAATGAATTGAATCAAACAGAAAAAGAAGATTTTTATTCTTATTATAGCTAAATATTATATGATAAATACAATATCAAAGAATTAAACCAGTCATTGTTTTTTATTGTCCCAAAACAATAAAGTATTTTTAATATGACTGCATCTACTGTTTCTGAAATTAATTAGGGTAACCCAATTGGAAGTTTCACAAATTTTCCTTAAGCAATAAATAATTCTTAAAATTTACCATTAAAAGTTAGTGCATTTCATAATAGCAACAATAGCAGTAACATAATATCTAATAACAATAATAACACCATGTAAATGGCTAAGAAAAATATTTCTGTAAATTCTAGTAGTAGTTTAAATCAATAGGGAAGCACTATGAATTCAAGTAATATAAAGTCTAGACAATTCATTTTAGATGAAACACCAAACAAATACAAAAGTAAACTTTTTAGTTATAAAATATTTAATTTACATTATAAAATGAAAAAGTTGATCCTTAGTACAAAGGAAGCAATCCAAGAATTAGAGAGTTTAATTCAACAGGAGGCAAGAGAAACAATACTCTATCTTTAATACATAATACATATACACCCTAACATTCAAACTAAAATATGTCAATGATGAATTTTAGTTAAAATAATAAATATTCAAGGGCAAGCATAAGTTATTCCAATAAAACCTTAAACTAAAATGGATTGTCTAGTATTAACTCTTCTCCATAATAGCAATACTAATTTGTGCCTTTTGATTAGCAATAAAAGCTTTAGTCAGAAAATAACATAACTAAGTCTGAAATATTAAAAAATATAGATGTTTCTTATACTCCTAATCATAGGAGAGAAAGAGTTCATTAAGTTCGTTCTATGACAGCAATTGGTATTGTATCTACACCTTAATCTATAAAGCACTCTCCAAACAAATAAGAAGCTAGAAAATCAACACCTTAATAATATTAACCAAAAATACTCACAACAAATAAGTGTAAAAATAACATCTTTAACTAAAATTTAACATTTAAAAAATAATTTTTTATACTTTTTAAAAAGATTTTAATGAAAGTAACATGATTTATTACAGCAGCATTGAAAACAAAGAGTAATTATAAGATAAATAAAAAATTGATGAGGAAAAGAAATAATAAGTAAGAAACTAGCTCTATAATCAGCCATAAATAGTTTAAAATCTCGACTACTACTTTAGAGATAAAATAAATGAAAAATTCTAGTAATAAAATGAGAAAAATAGCATCAACATGGAATATGATATGTAATTTTTTAAATATAAAATTTTTTAATTTTTATAATTTGTTTAATTAAAAGAGTTTAAAAGGGAATACACATTGTTATGAAGGAAGAAGATTTTGATAAAGATGAATTTTCAAATGCATTTAAGCTATTGAAGCTCAAAAAATAAAAGCAAAAACTACGTTAGGGGGAAGAAGTTTTTGATAAAAAAGAACCGCATGAGATAAAGATTACGACAAATTAATTCTTATAAAATGAAATAGATGTAAATAAATCATCTTAAAATAAATAAATAAAATATTCTTTATCTAAATATTAATTAGTATTATGAAATGAAACAAAATTTAAAGTAAGAATTAACAAATTAAAGGGCTGCTTAAAAAGGTAATTAATTAATAAGAATATCCAGAAAATATTTTAAATATTCTTTTTTCTTTTAGAACTTGAAAATCAGCGACTAGCCAAGAATTTGATTAAATAAGATGATACAGAAGATAATAAAATTAACTTAAGATAAATTTTAGTGAATAAAAAGAATTCAGTTGTGAGCTTAAAAAATGTCAAAGAAAGCTTAACCAAAAATGGAGGTACTGAAAGTAAAAACTCCCATATACCTTCAATTAAATCTAAAATTGGCTTATCTAGGGTAGATCTTGAAAAACAACAAGGGTTAACTCCTTAACAAATAGCCAAAAAAGTACTTTTATCTTTTATTTAAACAAAAAAATTTATATTAACTAAAATAAATAATAGGCTATTAATGCTGAGATTGAATAAATTGATACCAAAATGAGATGTGAGAAAAAGGAGATCAATGAATTATCAACTCCCTTTGAAAGAAGAATTGTGAATGAAGAAAATCAAAATAAAGGAAATGCAAGTCCATACTTTACTAGAAATAATTCACTATAAAACAGCCCTTAACACAAAAATATTAGCTAAAGTTAAATTTACTAGCATAGCAGGTAAATTCGATTTATGCTAAAAAAATTGATTCGTTATTAAAATATATAGATTTAGATTAACAATATATTAGCTTTATATTTCTTTATCAATATATTAACTTATTTCAATATATAATTCAAATGTAGATCTAATAGTAGAAGCAGAAAACTAAAGTTTTTAGATAATTATCAAGACATTTCAAAAAGCACATAGCTAATTTCTGTTAAGAGAGATGTAAAAAAAGCTACAACTTTTATAGATTTAGCGTTTGGGTCTTATAAATTACAGAAACTAGGTATGGAGAGAAATAAATTATCAAGCTAAGATGGTACTGGATAGAAAACACCTTCCCCTGCTTCAAAAATTGCTTAAACATTGCATAAATCTTTAAGGAAATTAATGAAATTGAAAACATCTGATTTGTAAGATTAAAAAAGCAATTGATCAAAAAATAAGAAAAAATGCTCAAAATATGTATAAAAACTTCAACTATATATACAATATTTATTTATTGGTGAAATTAAGTAAAAAAAAAGCTGTAAAGAAGATGCTGACAATAAACTCAAATGCTGATATAAATTTTACAATATTAATTTTATTTTATATTATTAAATGTTTTACTTATTTCATATCGCTAACTCTAAAATTCAAGCTCTTATTCTTTTAAAATTATATTTTTCAACAAAATATTATTTATTCTAAAAGCTATTCTTGTAAATTAAATTGCAATTTATTGTGGCTGTTGTTATTTCAACTTTTAATATATGTTAAAAAGCTTCCTGTTACTTTTGGTTATTAATATTATTTAGTTCAAACTAAGAATTATTAATCTCTCTAAAGGGCAAGTGTGTTGTAGTTTTTATAATTATTAATTTAAGATACTTGAGTTATTTATTAACTTCTTTTTTACAGCATTCATCTAATTTAAGTCTTTAATTACTAACTGGCTATTTTAGATGGGTATTTTTTGGTAGATAGATAGATATAGAGATATTTATACAAAAATAAAGTCTAATTTTTCTTTTTGAAATAAATTATAAGTAACTTAGTTTTATATATTTGTATTATGAAAGTTTCTTTTATTATCATCTAAATTTTACTTCAAGGAGCTCCAACTGAACTTAGAAAGATATAGCATTTACATTTATTTATCAAATAATAGTCAGAAACATTTCATAATTTGGCATTTTTAAGTGTATTAAGTCTCTTCAGAATTTAACTTGGAAAGATAAATATTATTTAGAGTGTAAATAATCAGTAAAGAGAGAAAGACCACCAATGATGGCAGCACCACCTAAAGTACCTCTTATGAATCCTAAACCACCAGTACCAGTTGTGAAGATCAAACCAGTAATAGATCCAATAGTAATATTCTTTTAGAAATCAGTAAGATTTTCAAATTGGTCTTCAAAAAAGAAGTTCATACCAGTGCCGATACCATAGTAAAGAAAACCTTGTATTTAAAATTGCATTTTAATATTTTTTACTCAAAGAAAAACTAAATCAATTATGGCTAATATGTGTTCAATTAATTCAATGAAAAACTTTAATTGACTTTATGTAAATCATCAATAAATTACCAGCTCCTGCAGCCTTTTAGCCAAATGTGGATTGATTCTTTCCTAAACTATTGAAGAAGTTGTTTAATAAGAGCTTCTTGGGTAAAGAAAAGTTGGTTGGGAAGCCTTCAACTAAACCTTTAACAAGACCAACAGAACTAGCTTTATAATAAAAATAATTTGAATTAATAAGTAAAGTATTTATTAACTATTATCATTTGCGATTAGTATAAATAAATTAATGTGTCTTTAACTGATTAATAATATTATACCTAGTAAATAAGAAATACCAACTGTGAAACACAAATCAGAACCAAAATTATATCCTGAGTACTTTTCAAATTCATCATGAGCTGAATGCTTGTTATGCTTTTTGTTATCTTCAATAACGAAAGTATCTTAATCTGACATTTTTTATTTTTTAAATTGTGTGCTACTATTTTTTTTGTTTTAAAGAGTATTTGCAAATGTTTAATTTTTTATATAATCAATTAATATAATTTTTAGATTTTTTTGAAATACTATATTATGAGGATATAAAAATCCAGAACCTTTTTTAATTTATATTAATTAATATTGATAAAGCGAGCGAGTGATAAATTTTAGTTAATAAATGAAAAGATTGATTATTAATCAATTGGTTAAATATATTAACTTTTCTCTTCTTTTAAATTTAATTCGCTTTCTATTTTGCTAATAGAAATTTCTTTTTATGATATTTATTTTTTCATTAAACAACTTTCTATGCATATCTGTTATGTCTTTTAATATTTCTTATTTTTTCTATCAAAAATTAACTCCTGATAACAAACATTCTAAGATAGATTTTATCATTTTTAGTACCATATCCATTTTTTCTAAAATATTCTAGATATATTCACTGAAACTGAAAGTGAATTGTAATAAATAATTTTTATCAATTTTAACTTTTAAATGTAACTCTAATAACTTTACTTGAACTCAAAGTGATTTTAATCAATTATAAAAATGAGTTACATTTTATATCATTTTAATAGACAAATAAAATAAATTAAAATTCTCTCAAACAAATTTCAGTAAAAACCATTTTCTATTATTTTAATATTTTATAATACTTTTGGATAAAAATGCTGCAAAAAATAAATTAAAATTGATAGATAACACATATAAAAACTTTATTTAATTATAGAAGACTTTTTATATGATTAAGGCATATTCATTTGCTAAGCATCTCGCTTAATTTTTTATATTTAGCTATTTCTTCATTCAAAGTAGAGTTGTTACTTTAATGTGCTACATTTCCATATTTCATTATATATTATATTAGCTATCTTTTTGTTTCGGGATCTTGAATTAACTTTTGAAGGGTATGAGCAACCATATCTTGCAATTACTTATTGTTTTTGAAAAGCAAAAATGGAGCTTAATTTTAATAAAAAAGAAAGAATTAAATTAATATTTTTAAGATTATTTTATTACCTAATTTTTCAACTAACTTAACTATTTATTCTAATGCATCGTGGATAACCTCTTCTTAATTTAATATGAAGTAACAAATTGCTATACAATATTTTTCGTAATCTAGAACCTTATTAGCAGGAAGATTAGGAGGATTTTGCAATTCTGAAGTTTTAGGGAGTAATTTTGCTAAGGCCAATAATACTGGTTGCTCAAAAGCTCTATGATTTCCTTATTTTACGAAAAATACCTTTTTGAATTATTTTTTTAGTTAATTAAATGATTTTTATAAGTATTATAATTAATTTACTTCTTTCAAATAATTTAAGTTATGAGCTAACTTAGCTGTTATAACCAAGAAACCATCAGGTAATTCTGCAATATTTTTTAAGGCTTATTTAACATCTACTCTTAAATTTTCATCTTTGCTGTCTAATAAAGCAATTAATTTCTATTAAATATAAGTATTAAAAACATTACACATTAAATACCAAATAATATTTTCAATCACTAATAATCATCAATAATAGATATATTTTAAATTTGAATGTAATATGATTGAATTCAAGAGATTAAAACTATTTCAAAAATAATAATTACTCTAATTAAATTGTCATCTTCAACATAAGTACATTGCTTTTTACCATCTAAATGGATTGAACAATTCATAATTAAAACAACTGAATATTTTTTTTCTTCATTTATAGGAGAGTCTAAGAAGTTGTTTGCAGTGTTAATAACCTATTGTAAATAAAAATAAAATATAGAAAAATAATTAAAATTTTAATATAAACCTTTAATTCAATTCCTTCTTCTTTGCCTTAGGTATTAACACATATTTTTGATAAACAATCCAAACACCTTTTCATTTATAATTAATTTTATTCAAATAAATGCTTTTTAATTTTAAAATTACAAGTAGTTAATTCTTAAACTCCATTATCTATCGTAATAAGTGTCATCTTCATTTCTTAAAATTTTATTTAAACGAGCTACAATTCCTGTTTTTACAAAGAACACAATACCATTATCATACTAAAGAATATTTAAGAATCCCTCAAGAAGCATAATAATGAATTTAGCTTCTTCTATTTTAGGGTGCTCAGTGTACTTTAAAAATGATTCTACCATATGTTAAATAATTTTTGATTCAGCTAATCTGTCTACACCATCTCTGCCAGTTAAGAATCTGCATAAAGCCCAAGCATTAGCTTCTCTAATATTTTATAAATATTTGTATTTATAAATTAAAATTTACACAGCTTAAATAAAATAAATCGCTTAAATATTATTTATTTATTTCTTTTTTATTTAGTTTCAATTTTATCATGTGATACTCGTTTACCTTGCTTTTAAATTTTCATCAAAAAGGAGGTTTTTAAATCCTTCATATGTTAAATCGCCAACTATTTGTCTTCCTCTCATAATTGAGACTAAAGATCCTAGCAGAAGTACAGCCTCTCTTCTGATTTCAACAATCTAGTGGTGTAAAAATGCTGATGCGATACTAATTAAACCTTATGATATCATTTGATCTTTCATTTCTTAATGTGAAACCATCTCATTTAAAGTTATCAAGGCATCTCTGTACTTGAATTCTTCAATGTCTGGCATCAATAAAATTTCAATTAATTTTGGTATACTCCTATCAAAAACTGCATGATAAACCTTTATAAATGATTTTTTTTATTTATCAATATTCAATAGCTATTTCAATTCTAATTTTTAATATTAAACTTACTTCAGTATTATCATAACGATCATTAAAATCAGCTTCGAGATATGGATATCTATCCTTAAGATGCTCAGAAACTACGTGAAGCTTATATGATTGCATTGTATTTTATTTTACCCTAATAATTTGTAAGAAACGCTTGCTGTAAATTTATAAAAAGTTACTAAGAGTTGTAATTCTTTAATTATTTTATAAAAATTGAATAATTGAAAGAAAGCAATTTATAAAAAAGCTAATTTAAGAAAATAAACGTTGTATTTCATCAACTATCTCAAATCCTAATGATGTAAATTATTTTTATGATAATCAAAGATTGTTTGGTTTTTTATTGATAAAAATATTATTGAATTTTCAATTAAAAGGAAATTATAATTTATAAAAAGAAAATAATTTTATAAAATGAATAATTAAGAATAACGTTATTGACTATAAAATAGCAAATAATTTAATATAAAATAAATCAAAAAAGAAAAGAGCTTGAAAAAATTTAATAATTTTGGTAAAGAGAATAAAAAATATAATTTTTCTAAATATCACAAAATGTTAATTAATAAATTAATTGAATTAAATAGTAAATTATTTAGTAGAAATAATAATTAATAGTTATGAGTAATAAGTATACAAAATTTAATATTATGTTTTGTTTTATTATAATTTGTATTTTATTCAATAATTAGGAGATATATTACTAACAATTTATAGAACTTAAAAAATTACAAATATTAAAATTTTGCTTAAAATAGATTTATTTATTTCAGTAAAAAAGCAAATAAATTTACTATTAAAGAATATTTTATGCTAAAAAACCTACAGGAACATCCGAATATGGATTATTTTTCATAAAAAAAGATTAAAAACCAACCAAATTTAAGCGTAGGATAAACATCCTAAATTTAAGAATTGCTTAATTCACAAACTTCTCCTAGTCAATTTAAGACTAAAATACTTAAGACTTAGAGAGTAGAAGGTAAAGCGTTTAGATAGCCAAATATATAGAATGAAAATAAATTCTACTCTTCAAGGTTTAATTTCAATTAAAGAAAGTTCTCTGAGGGTTTTGACTCTAGTAGACTTTATCAAAATAGTCCAAATAAGTTGTTTCAATAAAATAATGTTAAATAAACTATGAAAACTCACTCTTCAAAAATGTTCCTGTAAGATATATCGAAGCAATAAATGCATATAACTTAAAGAGAATAAAATGATATAAGTTCCCCAAAATCTATTTTCAGCTATATTTCTAACTAAGAAAATAACTAAAAAGCTTAACAAAAAATAAACTCAAAGATAGTTAAACAATTAAGAGATGCTATAAAAAGAACTAAATAAAATTAAATGGAAGAGTAGCTCAACCTAGATGAATAAAGTATAACTTTTTATTCATTTTATCTTAATCCAATGAAAACAAATAATATTTATTAAAAGAATAGCTTGAAAAAAAAATAAAAAAAGAGTTGCTTCCTTAAATTCTAAAAATATAAGAGTAAAGTATGGAAAGTGAAGATAAAGTTGTTAATAATTATATTTAGTAGACGACATCAGGAATTAAAGCGAGAAAAAAAAAATAATTTAATTCATTTGACTTATAAAAATAATTTTCCTTAAACGAAGATGATAGCAAAATAGCAAAGAATATTAAAAACTAAAAGCAAAATTTAAATATAGAGTTGTTGATGATTTTAAAATTCATCCAAAACAGGCAAGAATACCTTTAAACTCTTAAGTACATGAATAAAGATCAAGCAATAGACAGTAAATACATTCTTAAATAATTTAAAATATATTATGACGATATAAAAATTGTCTTTATTTTTTCAAACTAAATTTGTTTAAAATTAGAATTGTGCGACTTGCTGAAGCTGGCAACAGAGTTAGATGATACAGATTTATTCTTAGATGTAATGGATATGATAGTTCAGACTTGTATCATGTTTTCAGATTATAGGTTAGCTCTAATCTTCCTCAGCACAATAGTATTTTATTTAAATAAAATTTCTTTAAAATAAATAACAATTTAATTAGAAATCAACTTGCGAATTAACTCATAATGTGGTCAAAAAAATTACTCTTCATAGAAATTATTCATAAGTTTGTAAAAAGCTAGGATTTTATGAAGAAAGTTTGAGATTTCTCAAAAAAGCACTTCAATATATTTGGCTTGTTGATGATAAAGATTAAGAAGTTTAATTATATGATGATTTAGGTTTAGTTTTTTTTCATTTAGTATAGCTAGATAAAGCCAAAACATTTCATGAGAAGTAATTTATTTTTTAAAGCTTCTTAAATAGTCATGTAAATAACCTTATATAGATCTGTTTAAAGCTTTAACGAGCCTATAGACAACATCCTCAGAGAAATGAGTTCAAGAAATATTTAAAAGTTTTTAAATAGCTTTCCTCTATCAAAGAATTTAGATAATACAGTACTTCTCAAGCTTAATTACTTCCCTTTTAAAATTCTTAAAAGAGGTATTAAAATAATAAATTAAATATGTTAATGATTAAAAGCAATATATTTAAAATAGATTTAATAGATGGAAACATAGAACCACATATAGAAAACAACTATTTAAAGAAAAATAACTTAAAATTAGTTAAAAATCTTAGTCATTTAAATTCTGGCTTAAGCGAAATATATTTAATACAATAAGTACTACTATCAAACGAGTTCTTTAATGAAATATCTACACCTTTATGTAATTTAAATCCAAAAAATAGAAAATTAGCAAATCTAATTTTAATAATAATAATTGTTAGCAAAACCTCTTGAATTTTCTCCTCTAGAATTTGTAAGAATGAAAAAGGTTAATGATCATTTTGTTTGCATAGAAGAAAAAGAAATAAAAAAAGGCAAGGCTGAACCTAAATTTGTAAAATTCATAAATCGTTTAATATCTTAATTAATAATTTTTATCATAGATTTTCCCAAAATAATTTAAAAAAACTAATAACACAACATTCTATTTGGATGAGGATAAGAAAAAAATGGATTTAGAAGATAAAATAAAATTTAGAATGAAACAACTTGATTAAGATATGAGGAAAAAAAATAAAATATAAACAGCATCTGCTGAGTCTGTAATAATTAGGAAAGAAAACTTAGAAGCTATAAATATAGGTCACCTAACGACTAACAGAAATGCTGAAGCTTTTACATAAGCAGTTTGTATAAACTACTAGCTGCCAAATAAATTTTATGATAAAATGATTTCTATTTAATATAACAAGCATAATAATTAATTTAATTCATAAAATGTGAGCTGAATTAATAACAAAAAAATATTTTTTTATTTCTCAATTAAATTTTCAAATAAAAAGTAAATTTTATAAAAAATCAACTCTTCAATTTAATAAAAAATTTATGTTTTTTATTGATTATTAATTTAAGTATGTAATTACTTATTTCCTTCATCATAATTGATCATTATAATTTTTAAAAACTATAAAATCTTTCATATTAAGTAAGAATGGTAAAATTTTTAGTTATTTTATTTGGTTTATTTTGTTTAAAAAACTTTGGCCAATAAAATATGATTATTTTTATTTCAAGTGTATTATTTATGGGTTATTAAATCAATCATTTTTAATTATTTTACGATCAGTTAACTTCTAAGTAACTCAGTTAATTTTATTCTTGCTTATTATTATTTTTTGAACACACAAAATAATAATATTTATTAAAAAAAAACAAAAAGAAAGAGAAACTTCTACTTGGTCATATAAAATAAAATATGAATTAAAGAGCTGGCTAAAGTTGTGGTAATATTATTAGATCGATTGATATATTTGGACAACCGATTCAGATTAACTTTAAATAAAATACTAAATATAAAACAAAATGTGGAGGAGCTGTTTCATTAATTTTACTATGTTTTATAGCAGCACTCACTATTTCAATAATAATTGAAATAGTATAGAAGCAGAACCCATAAATAATTTAATAAAACTAGCTTTAAGTTCCAGATAGAGTTTACTTAAATCGAAATAACTTTATATTTGCTTTTGGTCTTCTTGATGATGATTTAAATCCTTTTATGGATGATGAAGTATACTCTGTAAATGCCACATTTACGTATAAAAAACCTGTACAAAATAAAGATGGAACTATAGCCTATTCTTTTATATCAATTTAAACACAAGTAGGACCTTGCAATTAAGATTTATTTGGTATCGTTCAACTTTAATAGTATTTTACTGAAATTAAAAATTATTAGTAGCTTTATTGCTTACTAGATATAGATCAAATTTATTTGGAAGGTCAGTTTGAGGCTAATGAATTTTCTACTGTTCAAATGCATGTATATCCTTGTTTTTAGTAAGGATGTAAAGATAAAGACTATGTAACAAATAAAATAAAAAATAGCATATTCTAAATTTATTTTTCTAATAATATTGTTAAACCTTTTGATTTTAACAATCCGTTCGAGCCATTTGGCTAAAGTACATATTATTATGTGAACTTAAATTAGTTATAAATTATTGAATTCACTTATATGAATACACATGTTATTGATGATCTTGGGTTGATAACTTCCTCAATTAAGCAATAAAATAAACTTATTTTTTCATAAAATGTGTAATCAACTACTTCAGATAATTCATCAGGTATTTTTTAAGTAGGCATATATTTAGAAAAAAATAAAGAATAATATGTAAATAGGTCATACACCAAAATTGTTTCTGCTATTTCTTAAATTGGAGGTATGTATAATGTCCTCTTTTTTATTGGATGTATTTTAACTAAGCCTTATTCTTTTCTATAGTTAAACAGAAATCTCATTAATTAGACTTTTAGTTTTGACTTCTAAAGTTTATAATCTACAAAATAAATTAGAGTTTAATAAGAACATCCAGAAAATAAATCATCAACATGTTTAAAACATTTAAAAAATAAATTTAAATCATCAAAAAAAATGAAAAAAAGCATCAAGTCTTTGGAAAAAAATGATATAGATTAAATTTAAAATGAATAAATTAAAATAAATGAAAAATAAAACAGTACTCCATAAGATTTTTCTGTTCAATAAACAAATTTAAAATCTTAATTATTTGAAAAGATGAAATAAGGAATAAGTTGTGTTTCCAAATTTACAATTAGCTCACTTGATTATATGTTGTTTTACTTTAAATGCTTAAAATCTAGTGAACTCAACAACTTATTAAGCTATAGCACTAAAAAAATAGAAGAATTAACTGATATCACATTTATTTTAGACAAACTAATTGAGCTCGAAAAGCTAAAGCATCTTCTTCTAAATGAAAAATAGCTCAAATTATTTGATTACATCCCTAAGCCTAAGATAACAAAAGACATCATCAACATATATTCAAAGTAAATTATTTTAATGTTGATTTAATAATTTATGTCAAGATTTTGTTTTAATAAAGTAACTAAAATTCTTCATAAAAAGAAATCAGTAAATCTCCATCTGAGAATAAAATATTTGAAAATTCAGAATTTAACTTATTAGCTACATTGAACAAAACTAAAGGTGAAATAGATATGCAAGGATAAATTGCCTACTATTAAATCAATAAATGCTAAAACAAACTATCTAAAATTGATAGAAAATTGCTATCCCTTTTGGGTAAAGATACTCAAAAAATGCTATAAGAATAAAAAAAAAATCCGATTATTTAAAATATATTAGATTAAACATAAAATTCCCCTGACAATATTATCAGTATTGGAAACAGTGCTAGCATAACATCTAATTTCTAGCTGTTTAAAAAATAACCTTAAAATAAAAGCGTGCAACTTTAGTGTGAAAATTTCTAAGATGAAAATTTAGAAGAATAAAGAGTTCTTCCTTCATAAATTTAATAGATTAATAGAAGCATGCTTACTGAAGGATTTAACAAAAATGTATAAATTTTTACTGAAAAAAAATAACATTAAAAATAAAAATAAAATTTTTGATTTATTCCTATATTTTAGATTATTATATTTGTAATTGAACATTTAAAACTTTGATTTAAAAAACATTTATTTTCAAACCTATTTTTGTAAAAACTATCTAGCTATCTAGCTTTCTTTCTTTTATAAATAGTATTTCTAAATGACATAAAATTAATGATAAATACTTAAATTATCAACATTTTAAAAATATTCAAGAAATGTAAGTTGAAAAGATTATTTTAAAATTTATTTAATGAATTTATGAAATAAAATGACATATATAAAGTACATTTGTTAAATGATTCTAGAATAAAATGTTTTATCTTTGAAATTTATATTTTGTTTGTATTTTTATTAAAAATATCATCTTCTGTTGAAATGTATTTAAAGAGGATTGAGAAGTTAAGGAGAGAATTTAAAGTCTAGTATTAATTGATATCCTTCGTTTAATTCAAAATTAAAATTTTTAATCAAAGAATTTAAAATTATTCTTGCCTCTATTAAGGCTAAGTGCTATCCAATACAGTTTTTTGGTCCTGCACTGAATGGAAGGTATGTATAAGGATGTAAGGATTTGTTTTCTTTAGTTTCTAACCATCTTTATGGGTTGTAGCAGTGGGGATCAGTGTAGAATCGAGAATCTCTATGGACTGATTTCATATACACATTAATAATTACACCCTTTTCAATTTTAATGTCATCAAGATAATGTTCTTTAACAGCCTTTTATGAATGAAATAATTTTAACTAATAAAATATAAATTTTTAATATTACAATTCTATCTAACAGAATATTTCCAGATCCTTAACATCTCAGAGTTTCTTTTAGAGTAGCATTTAAATATGGTAAATTAGAAAGTGCTTAAGCTAACTAATCTGTATTTTAATCTATTTCTTAAATTAACTTTTGTTGTAAATCCTTATTCTGAGTAAGAAAATAAATTGCTTGTTGTCTCAGTTCCAGCTAGGAAAAATTAAAAAATTATTTCTGTAAGTCTTCTATGCTTATTTTATCTATTTAGCCATTCTAAATGAATAAACTTAAAATACATGTTTATTTTATATAGCAAAATGTCATTCAAAAATCTAGTCATTTTGATATGACTAGATGAATGAATGGCATTTAATAAAAATGCATTGTTTTTAATTAATTTAATGCTTAGCTTAGCTAAGCGAAGTAGAATTAAGAAACATAAAGAATTTAATTAAATCTATGATAATAAAAATATATAATAGAAAACTATACAACAGGCCCTCAGGGCGTATATTAAATTTTTTGAATTTGGTCTGGGGCCGCATTTCCCATTCCGCCCTCAGGGCGGTAATAAAGTATAAAATCATTTGAGTCTGTGATCTTTTTATACATTATGTATATATGTTGTTGAATTTTTTAATTTGATTTCTTAACACTTCTTTATAAGAAAATTAATGATTGATTTTTTACAAATCTATTTGCAAATAAATTAGCTAAATGCCTATTATTAATAACTAGTGAATGCTACTTCAACATTCAACAGCTTTTAAATAGGCATTTTGCTATATTTTATTTGATTTTTTTAGTTTAAATAATTTTTACCAATAAAATATTATTATTTTTTATTTCAAGTATTATCGATTGTTAAATCAATCATTTATAATCAATTTATGATCAGTTAACTTCTAAATAACTCTGTTAATTTTATTTTTGCTTATTAATATTTTTTGAATACACAAAATAATAATAAATGCCTATTAAATAGGCATTTTGCTATATTTTATTTGGTTTTTTAGTTTAAATTTACAAATAAAATATGATTATTTTTATTTCAAGTATTATGGATTGTTAAATCAATCATTTATAATAAATTTTAGTTTAGTTAACTAATTAACTCAGTTAATTTTATTTTTGCTTATTAATATATTTTGAATACACAAAACAATAACATTTATTTAAAAAAAACAAAAACAAAAACAAAAAGAAAGAGAAAGAGAAAGAGAAATTTCTACTTGGTCCTATAAAATTAAATATGAATTAAAGTCTTGGTTAAAGTTGTGGTAATATTATTAGATCGATTGATATATTTGGACAACCGATTCAGATTAACTTTAAATAAAATACTCTATATAAAACAAAATGTGGAGGAGTTGTTTCATTAATTTTACTATGTATTATAGTAGCATTCTCTATTTCAATATTAATTCAAATGATATAGAAGCAGGACCCATAAATAATTTAACAAAACTAGATTAAAGTTCCAGATAGAGTTAACTTAAATAGAAATAACTTTATATTTGCTTTTGGTCTAATTGATGAGGATTATAATCCTTATATGGATGATGAAATATACTCTGTAAATGCCAAATTTACGTATAAAAAACCTGTACAAAATGATGATGGAACTATAGCCTATTCTTTTATATCAGTTTAAACACGAGCAGGACCTTGCAATTAAGATTTATTTGGTATTGTTCAACTTTAAAAGTATTTTACTGAAATTAAAAATTATTAGTAGCTTTATTGCTTATTAGACATCGATCAAATTTATTTGGAAGGTCAGTTTGAGGCTGATCAATTCTCTACTGTTCAAATTCATGTATATCCTTGCTTTTAGTAAGGATGTAAAGATAAAGATTATGTAACAAAAAAAATAAAAAATAGCACGCTATAAATTTATTTTTCTAACAATATTGTTAAACCTTTTGATTTTAACAATCCATTCGAGCCATTTGGCTAAAGTGCATATTATTATGTGAACTTAAATTAGTTATAACTTATTTAATTCACTTATATGAATACACATGTTATTGATGATCTTGGATTGATAACTTCATCGATAAAGTAATAAAATCAACTTATTTTCTCATAAAATTTGCAATCAACTACTACAGACATCTCATAAGGTATTTTTTAAGTAGGCATATATTTAGAAAAAAACAAAGAATAATATGTAAATAGGTCATATACCAAAGTTGTCTCTGCTATTTCTTAAATTGGAGGTTTGTATAATGTCCTCATTTTTATTGGATGTATTTTAACTAAGCCTTTTTCTTTTCTTTTGTTAAACAGAGATCTAATTAATTAGACTTTCAGTTTTGACTTCTAAAGTTTATAATCTACAAAAAAAAAACTAATTTAAGATCATCCAGAAAATTCATCATCTTCATGTTTTAAACGTATTAAAAATAAATTTAAATCATCTAAAAAAATGAAAAAAAACAGCAAGTCTTTTGAAAAAAATGATCTAGATTAAATTTAAAATGAAGAAATTAAAATAAATGAAAAATAAAACAGTACACCATAAGGATTTTCTGTTCAATAAACAAATTTAAAATCTTAATTATTTGAAAAGTTGAAATAAGGAATAAGTTGTGTTTCAAATCTTACAATTAGCACACTTGATTATATGTTATTTTACTTTAAATGCTTAAAATCTAGTGAACTCAACAACTTATTAAGCTATAGCACTAAAAAAATAGAAGAATTAACTGATATCACATTTATTTTAGACAAACTAATTGAGCTCGAAAAGCTAAAACATCTTCTTCTAAATGAAAATTAGCTCAAATTATTTGAATACATTCCTAAGCCTAAGATAACAAAAGACATCATCAACATATATTCAAAGTAAATTATTTTAATGATGATTTTATAATTTATTTCAAGATTTTGTTTTGTTTAATAAAGTAACTAAATTTCTCCATAAAAAGAAATCAGCAAATCACCTCCTGAGAATAAAACATTTGAAAATTCAGAATTTAACTTATTGGCTACATTAAAGAAAACTAAAGGTGAAATAGATATGCAAGGATAAATTGCCTACTATTAAATCAATAATTGCTAAAATAAGCTATCTAAAATAGATAGAAAATTGCTATCCCTTTTGGGTAAAGATACTCAAAAAATGCTAAAAGAATAAAAAAAAAATCCGATTATTTTAAATATAATAGATTAAACATAAAATTCCCCTGACAAAATTTTCAGTATTGGAAACAGTGCTAACATAACATCTAATGTCTAGCTGTTTAAAAAATAACCAGAAAATAAAAATGATCAACTTTAGCGTGAGAATTTCTCAGATGAAAATTTAGAAGAATAAAGAGTTCATCCTTCATAAATTTAATAGATAAATAGAAACATGCTTACTGAAGGATTTAACAAAAATGTTTAAATTTTTACCAAAAAAAAATAACATTAAAAATAAAAATAAAATTTTTGATTTATTCCTATATTTTTTTTTATATTTGTAATTGAACATTTAAAACTTTGATTTAAAAAACATTTATTTTCAAACCTACTTCAGTAAAAACTATCTAGCTATCTAGCTTTCTTTTATAAATAGTATTTCTAAATGACATAAAACTAATGATAAATATTTAAAATATCAACATTTAAAAAATATTCTAGAAATTTAAGTTGAAAAGATTATTTTAAATTTATTTAATGAATTTACGAAATAAAATGTCATATATAAAGTACATTTGCTAAATGATTCTAGAAAAAAATGTTTTATCTTTGAAATTTATATTTTGTTTGTATTTTTATTAAAAATATCATCTTCTGTTGAAATGTATTTAAAGGGGATTGAGAGGTTAGGGAGAGAATTTAAAATCTAGTATTAATTTATATCCTTCATTTAATTCAAAATTAAAATTTTTAATCAAAGAATTTAAAATTATTCTTGCCTCTATTAAGGCTAAGTGCTATCCAATACAGTTTTTTGGTCCTGC